>BDGG01000011.1:153028-230832 GCA_001949185.1 Ramazzottius varieornatus | reverse complement strand
AATGCGTGACATTATATCAAGCAAACGTTGGAACTTGACAGAAATACCTGTTAAACTGGAAAACGACATATGGCGGCGATAGCCGCCCATAGTCATGCGACAAATTGCTTGAAATCGAGTCAGCTGTATATCAAGATGTTTAGTTCGCCGAGGAAGCCCTGCGTTGAGATGACTCTTCCACGGAACGTGTTTCAAGTTTATGCAAGGCTGCAACGTGTTGTAAGGGTGTTTTGTTATCGGGCCACTTAACAAAGTTCATGCGGTCACGCACTCTCAGTGACATTCTTTCCCGTGCCTGTACATGTTGGCTTGAGGGACCAAGTGCACGAGTGCTCAAGAACGGCAGTATTCTCGGACACTCAGTTTGCAATCGTGTTGACTCTCATGGACGAGCGCTTCAACTTTCCACGATCTTCCCTTCCAAAAAGCTTCTTTACCCCTTCCTGTAGGTCTCGACTACCAGCGCCGCATATGAAAGGACTGAACATCGATAAAGAGTAGCTCATCCACGAAGCCAGGTCGCCAAAAATCGCTGGATCGTCGTACTTCAGCAGCGCTGCGCGCACTGAGTAAATCGTCCAGGGCATGTAAGCGATGAAGAACCCGCATACCAATAATGTCACTACTCTGAACGCTTGTCGGTCCTGACGTGCTCTGAAGAATTTCCCTTGACTGCCTGCTGAGTTTTGTGCTGCGGGTAGTGCATGCGGGAAGATGGCTTGCCGTTTCAGACGAAGGTTCAATATCTTCAGTACAGTAGCGACATAACAGGCAAGCGTAATCGCGAAGGGTATCCAGATGTTCACCGCCAGCGGGGTAAAATCCGTCGCCCAGTCGGGCAACCCATCGACGTTCCATGAACAGCTCTGGTTTACGCTTTGGTCTGCAAAGTACGAACGTGTGTAGGAATATCCGGGAAGAACACCAATGACTGAAAAAAGCCAAGTTATGCCAATGATGGTGAACGCTTTGCGATGGGTGTGGTAGTTTCGGTAGGCTGTTGGATAAGTCACTGCCCAACAGCGGTCGCATGACAGAGCTGCGATACTGGATAACGAAATTGCCGGCATGAAGTAGTCGAAGAACATCCAGAACGAGCACTGTGCATCAGAGAAAGACCACAATCCTAAGTAAAGATAACTTGCGGCATACTGAGGCATCGAAAAGAGACCAACCAACGCGTCGGCCACTGCGATGTTCAACAGAATGTAGTTGAAGGGGGTACGTAGTTTTCGGTAGAGTGCAACAAGAAGGATAACCAGTAGGTTCCCAACAATCGCTATCGTGATCATCAAGGCGTAAAAGAGTACCGTCCACCATGCCGCCGGTACAACTGTAGCGGTTTCAGAAATGTTATGAGGAAGACTGGTATTCAGAACGTGGTCTGGGTCCTGAACATCGGCTTCCGTAGAGTTGAGCAACGACCGGAAAAAGACCATCTTTTTCCCACTGGATTTTATCAGAGTCGAAAACTGGGGACACGTTGACGCATCAACAATGTCTCCTGAGCAAAACTAACAACTAGTTCACGCGAGCACTCGGTCATACAGCTTAGAACTTTGTCAAACCAGGCCGCATGCGAATAAATGGCTTCACAGGTGATCGAACTTTTCACACCGGTGATTATTTTCTGATACTGATTACTGCGCAGTACGGCTCCATTCAAAGTGTGCTCTCCACGCAGTGAGCTTAATTACAGATAGACTGGTTTTCCGGAAACGTACGTAGGCAAGAGTCCTTACATGTATTGATAGTTTCTACCTGTCTGTTAAATTGATGAACTCGGAGAAACCCAATTGTGGAAGATGCTCTCTATGGAATACCGGTAACATCACTTCTTGGTTACGGCAATGGAGTACGAAGAAGCGTGAACGAAATGCGGGATGGCCTCGTATCGGGTGTACTGGCTTTGAAGCAGTGCACCTTTTGCCGAGTCATCTCAGTCTGATCGGGACAATACGTGACACGCAACACTTCGGCGAAACGGTAACGCCCATTCTTACTCCCTTCGAGACAGAAGATTTTTTTACGTGTGTGTGTCAGTGTGAACTCTGATATGCAGCGTAGGTTGCGGGGCTCACTGATGAAGGCATCGAATCACCGGCCAACAAAACTAGCCTGAAACAGCTAACTTAAAAATGAAGAACCAAGAAACACCTCCGGCACCAACATAAAGGTGCGAAAGTAGCCAGCAAAAACACCGCTGAACCGTGAGATCTTTCAAAACACTGCGGCGAAACTCACAAACTTGTCCGCAAGAGGGCATAAAACTCTGAAGCGTATGAAAGAAAGGATTCCTGCATGCATTCCGAACACACCAAAGTTTGACAATTCTATTGCTTCATCAAAATTCTGTCTGTCCAACACAGTATGTTGCTTCGACTGGACGGACTTGTTTTGATTGATGGACAAGTTGCTGAGACTACTTCCGGGACTCGATAGGCGGGTAAACCTGTGCTCGAACCTGGAAGGTGATATATACTGTAATGCTTCTCGAACTTCGCAAATTACGTTATAATAAGAGTGTGCTGTGTGCGTCACCATACCAGTGAACTCTACGCGTACTGTGACGCAGTTCGCATAGTTCAAGAAGTATTACAGTTGATATCAAACTTTTACGTAGGTTCGAATACAGCTGTATACGCCTATCGAACCCGGAAGTAGTCTCAACAACCTGTCCATCAAGAATAACCAGTCAAAGCAGCATACTGTATCTGACGGACAAACCTTTTGGCTGGCCTAATTATTGGCATGAAAAAAATTTCTAGAATGGGCCGAAAGCGGCAGTGTTGGGCAGGTTTAGCTGGCCCAGATCGCTTTCGGCCGCTCATAGAATTTTGTCCGTGTACCAATGATTAGGTCAGCCGTCTGTACGAATAATACAGTGTTTCTGTTGTCGGTTGGCGGCCCATGTACCACAGTCGTAGGGTACATCACCATCTCCTTGCAGTGCTGCCTCGATTTAACGACCACTTCCGTCGGTGCAGAAAAAATTGATTCATCTTCTGCCGTAAGTGTCAACGTAAGTCCATTTGGGGTCAATACTTCCGGATGTGGTGCTACAGATGCGGAGAACAGGCTACCTAGCGGGCATTCTTTCAGTTTCCGAAATGCCCGCAAGTCTTGACAAGAAGAGAGTCGCTGAAGAACAGTCTGCTACCTACTCTCCTTAGAATGCCGAGTAAAACTTTGTCTTTATCATCTTGCATTTAGTAATCCGAATGAAAAGCTCTCTACATTTGCTCTTTTCCTCCACCCAGCGACAGAATGAATCGTTTAGTCGGGACAATAGCTTTCCTGCTTTTTGTTACGAAACATGCTCAAGCTGCTTATGGATCGTATGGGAACTACAATTCCACCACGACTACGACCACCCCATCAACCGTCACGCCCTACCAAAACACTTCCGTCACTCTTCAAGCACCCCTGAATGACTTTGCTCTCCGATTGTACAAGCTCATCCTCGAAGATCCCTCTATTGCCGCGCAAAACTTCTTTTACTCTCCAACAAGTATCGTGTCCGCGTTGATGCTGGTCTACGCTGGTGCGAAGGGCGATACTAAAAATGAGATGACCACCGCGTTAGGTCTGCAGGACCAGGTCAGCCAAGGAGTGGATGTATTGGCTAGCTTTCAGTCTATCCTCAACGTCTTTCGCCCAGGTCCAGTTATCAACGGTTCAGCCGCTTATGATTTATCTTTGGCGAATCGAGCTTACATCGAACAAACTTTCGACGTGTTGGCTTCGTACATCAGAACAATCAAGACCAGTCTCAACAGTACACTTGGCTTGGCTGACTTTATCAACAAGGCAGAAGGCGCGAGAAGTGAAATCAACCAGTGGGTATCCCAGCAGACCAACAGCAAGATCACTGAGCTACTGCCTCAAGGTTCGGTTAACGAATTTACAAGGCTGGTCCTTGTGAACGCCATATATTTCAAGGCCGCTTGGGCGGATGAGTTCGACGAACGTTTGACAAGCAAAAGACCGTTTACCAACCTGGATGGATCGACTAATCAGGTGGATATGATGTCGAAGTTCAAAGCAACAATGCTCTACCTGGATAGGGCGGGAGAAATGGGATGCGCCCTTGGAGTTCCCGCGTTCCAGATGGTTTCCATTCCTTACAAGTCCAACGAACTATCCTTGCTGATTTTCCTTCCGCGTGATGCAAGCGCTGACGGGCTGAGAAACTTTCAACAGTCTATTTTCTCTGGCTTTCCCGACAGATTTTTGAGCGAAGCAAGAAATCGCACTATCGATAGTTTAATATTGCCAAAATTTACCATTACAACGACCCTGCAACCCAAAGATGCTTTACAGCGAAACATCTTCTCAGGGATCTTTCAACTGTTCAACCCAGATACGGCGGATCTCACGGGCATCTCGGCGGTCAAACCGTTGTTCGTTTCGGATATCATCCACCAGGCATTTATCGGTACGTTTATTGTTTGTAGTGCAGGCTAACCCATTCGTTCTTGTGTCCAGCCGAGATGGCCTCATACTGTACAGTAGGTCAGCGCCGATGCAAGAACCATACGGTTTGCTAGCATTATCGGCTTCCATTTCGCGCGTAGTTAAACTGCCCTTCTGCTTTGGCATGTGGTTGCTGGAAGCATTTCAGAAAAATCAACGAGCATACTTCGGAAAACCATATAAAACCATACGATATGTTTTTGCAGAAGTAAACGAGCGGGGTACCGAAGCAGCGGCTGCCACCTCCGTTTTGGGCTCAGCGACATCCTTCAACCCCGACCCTGTTAACTTCGTCGCAGACCATCCTTTCATTTTTGTAATTCGAGATGAGCGAAGCGGACTGGTTATTTTCATGGGACGCGTCACTAAACTTTGAACGATACACTCATTATCGTGAGCAATTGTTAGATAAAATGGTTGGACTACACCGTGGCTGTTACTGCATGCGTGCGATCTGGCTTTTGTTTTCTACGTTTCGGCTTTTCGGAAAATGAACTGTGGATAAATCTTCAACTAAACTCTATGGCGACATAATTCGAAGCGATGAATCAAAACATCCGGGATGAGAGAAACTCAAAGGAAAAACCTACTCATGCTCTATTGACACGAAACATGGCATTCTATCCACCGAGAACGGACGATTGCTGGCCGTTGGGGAAGTTTCCGTATCCGTAGGTGTACTGGTTAGGGAGCTCTCCGTGCCAGTTGGGCTCGGTCTTGTACTCGGGGAAAGGTCCGTATGGCTTGTTGACCGGTCCGTAGAAAGGCTTGCGTGGGTACACGGTCTCTTGGTCGAGCGGGTACATGTTGGGTCCGTAGGGCATGGTGGGGTAGAAGTCCTTGTCGAATGGATACATGGTGGGTGGGAATGGCTTGTTCATGGGTCCGTAGTATGGCTGGCCTGGATACGTCTTCTCGTATGGGTACGACTTGGGCGGGTATGGCAGGCTGACGGGAGTCGACATGGGGAAAGGCCCGTATGGCTTGGTCTCCCAGGGCTTGGATGGGTAGTATTCACCCTCTGCAACACAAGAAACCAGTATTGGTAAGAACACTGCTAGAAATTCACTCGAAAGCTGAAAAGACACTTTGAAATATTTTTATCAGCATTTAAACAGCGAATACCTGGTTTGTAGGTGTATGGGTAGCATGTATCCTTGATGTACTCCTTGTAGAAAGGCATACCGGGGAAGACAGTCTTGTTTTCCCATGGCTTGGGTCCATAGGTGGTGGGGAACCACTCTGCAAAAGTAACAACACCGGATTAGCACAGGTCTCGTTCAAGTCATCCAGTTTGTTAGCAAGCTCTTTTTACCGGGACGGAAGCTGTATGGGAAGCTTCCTTCCTTGGTGTCCTTGTAGTAAGTCATGGGCATGCTGGGCTTAACCTCCCATGGCATGGGTCCGAATGGCTTGGTTGGGTAGTACTCGGCCTCTGAAACACAGACAAAGATCCTGATGGCTGGCTTCAAATTTCAGTGCTTTGAGGTTTGCCAGTGAGGAGCAGAGCTGACATGATTTAGGATACAGACACAACGCTTACCGGGCTGGTAATAAGGATAGCATGGCTCCTTGGTGCACATGGCGTCCTTGTAGTAGCTCATGTTCATGGGCTTGGTCTCCCAAGGCATGGTTCCGTAGGGCTTCTTCATCTCCCAGGTCTTGGTTTCCCATGGCTTGGCTGGGAAATATTCGCCCTCTGTAACAAAAGCGTCTCTGTACAACGTCAACGTTCCGGTTGGAAAACCGTAGGAGAAGCTAAAACGGTTAGTTTCACTTTCAGTGAAATACGCGAATTGCGCCACCCTGACGGAACAAAATTGCTTTTGAAAGTTTGAGTAGGTGTTACTCACCGGGCTTGCAAGTGTAAGGATACGGGTATCCTGGGACCTTGGTGGTGGGTGGTTGCCAGTACGCACCGGGAGACGGGATCTCGGGGTACATTTGCTTCCATTCGGGGATGCTTCCGACCGTGGGGTAGTTGTAGGGTCCGGCCATGGGTCCTTCGAAGGTCTTCATACCTGGGTACGATGGACCGTACTTGGGGATGGTGTTCCACTGGTGGGGAAGGAATGGCTCGGCTCCGAGGTAGATAGGCTTGGCTTCAGTGCACATTTTCGATCGGAGGGAGGGAAAGTGGGCTAGGAGGAAAACCTACCTAACAAGGAAGACAACAGCGAACCGTGGGAAATGAAAGATCCAAGAAGGAAAAGCAAACGTACGTCGACTGAAGAGCTCAGCTGGAACAGGCCTTTATTATATACTACTTTCCGTAACCACTGGGCGAGATATCGAGGGTCCGTAAGCAATCGGTCGTCTGGAAAACAACTGTAGCGACTGAATAGTATGGCTGCGATGAACTGATATCGAGGTTAAGACAGATGGAAGACATCGATATAAGTAGTGTTCCTGTCTGCCACCCTTTTTGTGTTGTACCTAGAATTTTTTCCGCCGTCGAAGACAAAGAAGGTGGAGATCAACGGTGAGAAGGCCACACTTCAAGGTCGGAATAAGTGATGCCTGGAGCGCAGGCCTTTAGTAAGTATGAAATTTGGAATTCTCTCCCGAGTACCACTCGTAGCAGCTAGTTGAAAGCGCTGCTGCCGGTCAACGATCACTTTGAAGTTGTACAGAGAAGGCGTAAAGTTCAGGTTCAAGCAAGAACCATGAATCCATGCATGATTGCCATCCATCGTGGATAATTTTTGTTCATTCTTTTGCAGAGGAGAGTCCCCCAAGAACAGTCGTTCTCAGGATCATCCCTCACAGACCACAGGAAAACTTTTCCATGGGGCGGTTTAGAACCAGGAAGTACAGTCAATCCTGCGGCTAGTGCTCATTAATCACGAGTACCGCACTGCGAGTGAGGGCGCCACAGGTTTTCGCACACTGTTGATTAACACTTTCTGGGAAAGAGTTTTTGAATGAAGCCATACTGCTAGCTTTCAAAATTTGTATCTACAGTACACCACGCCTGAATCAAAAATAGGCACACTGTGCACCCAGACCGATGACAAAGTCTGAGTCCACCTTAATCTGGACACTAATTACAATGCAACTCATGCATGATAACAAATGCAAGATATGAAACTATGTTTGAGACAAAGCTATAACTGTCCATACCCAATAGCTTCAGTCAGTGAATTTGGCAGGCTAGCCGAACAGATCCTATAAGTTTTCCGTATCAAACATTGCTTTTCCAACTGTTTTTTTTACCAGAATGCACTACTACAATGGCCGCAGAGGCTGGTCACCACACATGTCTCCAGCTCTCAAAGTCCTGCTGTTCTCCTCCGAGGCTCTACTGTTTCTTTCCTTCATATGTATTGCTTTAGCATACAACCTTACAAACATGGCATATCCTTTTGCATTCGTCCTATCTTGTTGGTCCTTGATGGTCAGCATCTACGGGTTGTTACTGTACTGGAACAAATACCTGGCATACCGTCTAGACCCCTCCGCAGCCAGCGACCCATGGATCCGCGGCTACTCCAACCTACTATTCATTACAGGCGTACTTTTCTCACTGTGGTATTCGGGCCAGTAGGCACACCACAGTCTATTTGTGCTCCGGGCAACAGTTGCGAATATTATTCCGTCGGATGGACCATCTTGATCGGTATCATGTACACGGTGCTCAGTCTCATCAGTACTTTGTGGCTTCGGAAAAGTACGAACTGTGCAGTCTCAGTGACGTGTACCACCATTAATCCGCAACAGGTTGTATACACAGTACGCGGAAGTACCCCGGTCCTGTCAAGCGCCTGCCAGCCCGGTCAAGGTTCATCAGGTGTCACACAGGATTCAGTTACGCTGGCACAGTTTCCTCCGACAATTCCTGTTGGTCACCATTTACCGTACCATTTGGACCAACCTCCATCTTATGCAGAGATCTCATCACCAAACTCAAACACTGCGCGATAACGTCATGAATGCACAATATAATAGCCTGTCGTCCATGTCTCACCCGCATTTTCTTTTGTACGAGGAGCTGGTCCTAACTTTGGTCCTACTTCAACTTTGCCTGCATACGTCATTATAGTGCTTAACAAGCCTGAAGTGTTTGGGATTGCCCCATCACGTATGTGAGCAAGAGAAAAGTCAGGACGAGGTCCTTGGTGTGCCTAGTCTGTACATGCACTTAGCCAAATTATCGGTCGGGAAAAAAAGTAAGTTATGGACCATGCCTTTCCGCTACAGAGGTAACCGTTGGTCTTGCGTGAAAATTTTTTTGTGACGGGAACGTTCTATAGCAGGGAGTACACAGCAATCATGGGTAATTGACCACTGATTTTCGAACTGCGGCGCGAGTTTCTGTACTGTATAAGCTATTAGGTTCTTCTTACCCATGGTAATCCATGGGACCGCTTCAGCGTCTACTTCATCGTGACGAGACGTTACTTAAGGGGAGGTTATTCTTCCAGAACGGGTCGACAACAGCAAATTCAAAACCGTCTAGTGATATAGTTCAATGTATCCCTACATGCCAACCAGCAAACAACTTTTATAGTTTTCGGGATATAAAATTATGAAGCTAGTTGAGTAAATCCGGAAGCAGCCTTTCTGTTATCTTCCGGACGGAGCGACCGGGTGCACTGGGCCTGTGCATGCTGATTTACTAGCCGTTGGCTTTTGGTGCCGTTTATGGGCCAATTTTCACTGCAGAGAGCGCAATGAAGAGATAGACAGTGCAATATCCAACGGACAAGGGCTCTACTGACCAGCGCAATATCCTCTGCAGGTAGAGGGTGGAAGTTGACTGGTCAAGCCTCTGTCCCACTGCCTCGTAGAATAAACAAACTTTGAAGCGTCACGCTGAACAGTCGACCCGACCACAATTAAAATCTGACCAAAAATAGACGAATGATCAGAAAAATTATCAAAAACACTTTATCGAGCGAACACAGTTGTGTCCACAAAGTGTTGGTTTTGGAGACCGTGACCGTCTGTGGTTCTTGAGAAATCGGCCTCCAAAGTGGGTTGCTGTGCCATTTTTCAAAATTTTTCGATCGGCGTTGCAGGTCGCAGTTTGAAAAAACTATCACTTTGTAGGCGAGGTTGTTGTCTACAACTTTAGTATTGGTTGGCTCTTGACCTAACGTACGAGTCAAGGTAGAACGCTGCAAAACCAATATCGTGTTTGTGGGTCCACAGCAGCGCACGTCAGCGACTTTGTTCGTTGCGCGCACCAGTAAATTGTAGTATGACCATTACTCTAACATACGGAACGGTCTTTACACAGAAAACGTTTTCCTATCTCCTGTATCTAATTTTTTCCCAGAAGGGCCAGAATACACGATAACCTCCCCTTAAGGTACTTAAGCAACGTCTCGTTACGCTGAAGCGGTCTACTGGATACCCTTAGAAGTGCTGAACGGACCAGAGGCAATCGATCTGCAGAACTTTTAACCGTGGATTAATACCAGGAGACACACATTCCTGGCGCACGTTAATTTCTACGTAGCGAGATTCTAGCTTAACTTCTGCTACCCCTTTTTTCCCTGTTTGCCTGAAGAACCGCCTTTTAATGGCAAATAACTGCCGTTGGACATCAACTATGAAAACTGGCTGGAATTTTTGCCGTTTTCGATTAAATTTCGTCGTAGGGAGGCTCTCGGTTGGCCCAGGGTCTCCAAAAACATTGCAACCCTAGTTCAAACATTTTTGTATAGTCGTACAACTTTACATGTGAAAAAAGATCTGCCCAACGGTCAACAAGAAATTATTAAGGTCGACCGTTTTGAGTTGGCAGGTGGCGCACTGTACAACATATTCCCAAATTTTGGTCAACCGAAGAAAGGGTGATTGGTCAAGTTTGGTGCCGCGTACCGACCTCAACCAGTTAAAATGCGGCGAAAGTGAGTTTCCGACCTCGTACTTCTGGAAGCACGAAATCGCGTCATGCTCAAGGTGTTAAGTAAACCAGCGATTGCCTCGCAACTCCCACTTTTTTCACCCCGAAGCAATGTTCACAACGTTCGAATTTTTCCGCAAAGCTGTATGAAACTAACAAATGCGAAACCCATCGATGATGAACGTGAGTATTACATCGATCATTGTCGAATCGAGCAACTGATCCGTCACCCTCGATGCTGTTTCCCGGAAACCAACCGCCATGTCACTAAAAAAATTTTACTTACGAATTATGACTAAAATTCAGCCGAGATTACCATTCGAGTAATCCCAATACACGGAAAAGAGTTCCAAGCAATTATATGGATCACGAACTTCGATAACGACAGTACTTACTCAAGCTCCAAATTACTGAATGAGCTGATCGCTGTAGGACTTGATCCTGAACGGAAATCTACTAATTAGCTGAGGCAACCCTTCTCAAAATATTACATCAGTTCGCTGATGGTGTCAGGTTAATGCGTTTCTGTTGCAGCCGAGCATTGGTACGTCGAGCTTACACCAGAAAGTGAGAACCCCAAATAATCTGCTAATAAGGAAGAAGCACTTTCAGAAGAGGAAGTCGATAAATGAACGTCTAAACGAAAGGGACTGCATTTAGAAATGTTTTAACATACTTAAAACACTTGTGAATGCAGTCGTTTCGTTCGTTTATCGAATTCCTCTGTTGAAAGTGCAAATTCCCTAATAAGTGAAACATACGGGGTGTAGGAAGCCAGTTGAAATATGATAGTCACTGATTCTGCTCA
This sequence comes from Ramazzottius varieornatus, assembly GCA_001949185.1. Lineage (NCBI taxonomy): Eukaryota > Metazoa > Tardigrada > Eutardigrada > Parachela > Ramazzottiidae > Ramazzottius > Ramazzottius varieornatus. The sequence continues at coordinate 219,694 of BDGG01000011.1, read as the reverse complement.
AAATGGAAGCCGAAGTTCGTGCGCACAGAACATTTCTGCTGGACGCTCGAAAGTTGGAAAGTAACTCTATACAGAGCCTACGACGGAATCGCCATGAAAAATCAAACTACATCAGTAGTGCCAAGTATTACTTGTGATGATGGCCTCGTTGATTTGGTTACCCGTAGCAACGTTCCTTGACACCGTCCGCGCCACTTTGTAATGTGTACCGATTGCCACGAAGACAGAACCCACCACCTTTCACTCGACAAATATGGTGCAATGTAATTGGGCATTTATACAATTCCACACTTCATTCAAGATAATATTCAGTTTCCAAAACGAAGAAAGACAAATCTAAACAAGGAAAAATACGTCAAAAGCTTACGGTATAGATTTTCCCTTCCTAAAATCCAAAACAAAAAACACCGCATCAAGACCTTTCTGATCTTTAACAGTTGAAATAACAGAAAAACAATTACCACGCTGAATGTCAATAGACACGCGCTGCTTAAAAACTGTAAAGAACGAGCCTCTCCAGTTATCTCAAGCATCTTTTTACCAACTGTCTCAAAAAGTTCCGTTGCTGAAGGTCCCCACGGTCCAAAGGTCTCCAGTCCGACTGGACAGAAGGAGAACTGCTGGCCGATGTCGACATACTTTGCCTTCTTCCTCTTTTCAGCTTCTTCCGCAGCCGATCCTGCTCTCCTCGACGAATCGACAATGTTCATCTGAGCCAACGTGTCGACAACTGTCACGTCCCACACTAGCTCCTTCCCATTCTTCCATGGGACTTGTGACATTCCGTCAGGCCGTCGCTTGTCCGCACGGAAAGTTCCCGGTGGTTGCACGATCGAAGACACCTGAGCGGTGGCTAACGCTCGGCAAAAGGACTCGTTCGGTGCATTGTGACGACTGTGGCGTCCGGCGCTGTACTTGTAGCTCAAGCCGTGCTGTCCGAGCTCGTCCACATCCTTTCCGCACCGACACACGTGAGGTCTGCATAGTTTTGCGCCTAGACGCAAACCAATGCTTACTCGTAGCGTGTTGTCGTCCAGAAGGTTTCCGAGTGAGGAAGCCGGGAGTGCGTGAAGCCATGATCCCGAGTTTTTGTCTCAAACAGCTAAAAGACGGGCTTTAGTGTTGAGTGAAGCAGCACTTACCATTGCGTCATGGCTGTTCTTTAGAAGAGGAAGGTCCCAGGCTCGCTGCTGATGACGCAACTCAGGAAGGGGAGGATTAGCTGTCGTCAGGAAGGTCCACTAGGTCAAAGCGAGATCAGTTTCGCTGTCCAAAGCGGCACCAGGGAGGATGCTGAGCACCAGTTGTTGAACGGAGTGGATCGAAGCCAAAAAGGCTGGGAGTGCGACCTCTTCCGTACGACGGATGCCCAGTCCACCTAAACCGACTCGATCACCAGACAAAACAACAAGGGACCTAGGAGATCCCCCTGCTGGACACTGCTTGCTGATTCTAAGACATGCTCGCCATACACCAACTTTGACGGTCGCCTGTAAGACTGCCAAACGAAGGGTAGATACATTGGCATGGTGTCATGGACGATTTGGATAAGCACATCCCGACGAATGGTGTTAAAGGCGTTCTTGAATTTATACATACAACATTCTCGATATAGTTAATCTTACTGTGTAAGTTGCAAAATTATAACTTGTTCATAATAATGAATGACAAATAAAAGTAATATGGAAAAATGGTTTCTCATAGGACGTGTAAGTTCCCGCAGGACTTTGACGAACCACCTTTCGATATCAGCTTTGATAATAGATCACAAGCTTTGTCGTATCCCTGGACTAGTGTATTCTTCTTGCCACGCGCATGGCGTTTGTACTTGACGACCTTCCGCTTTTGCTGGGGTCCTTGCTGTTCCTTCAGTCGGATTTGTTTTAGAGTTCCAACTAAAAGTTCATCCACATTCTGACTCATTGCTGCCGAAGTTTCGATGAACTTGCAATCGTAGGATGCAGCAATCGAAGTACCCTCTGTAAACAAGAGAGAATAAATTATGTAATTGCATTCTGGCTATGGTTATGATTGAGCTTCTTCGTACCGTCAAACTCGACCATTCGAGAGCGAACCAGATCAGTTTTGTTGCCAACAAGAATGATAGCGCGGTCTCGAGTTTCATCCGCCTGCTTCAGTTCGTATAATGTGTCAATAATGTTCTCGAAGGTTGTTCGATCCGCCACATTGTACATCAGGATATAGGCGTGCGCTGTAGGTTGACCACGTCCCTGCCAAGTACAATAAACTTGACGTCACTTTTCATTAATCTTTCTAAAAATGGCTACATTCTTAGAAAATCAAAGAACGCGCGAGCAAATAAAGACCGACATCTTCAAAGTTTAGGTTCTGGAATTTTTTGATGTAAACAAGCCGGACCTTCAGAGAAGCTTGCTGTGGTTGTTTGGAAGAAGCTTAAGTGCTCTGACTGCGATGGCTTCGACGAAGCACATTAGGGCGGAATGCCAAGCCGGCATGTGCTGTAGGCCGCAATCAGAAGTCATAAAAGTAATCTGGCTCCCTGTTACATCGACACGTATCATCGCTTCTGTCTCCCGCCAGCAACCTTCTTCACTTACTTGAATCGACGAGGGTTCGTCGATGAAGCATAGGCAGGATTCCTGTCCATCCAGCAGGACAGAAACTGTCTGTTCCTCCTCTGGAAAAACAACAAAAAGTTACGGACCAGAAGGTAACACCATTTCTTTCCCCTAACATTCAGCTGAATATTCGGATTTCAAGATGGTTTTCACCAGATACCGCCCCTGTTCTGTCTTGCTAACATTTCAAATTACGGAAATATCTAACTGTTAGATAATGAGTATATATAAAACACTAATACTTTTTTCAGAGCAATTTTAGGTTATTTTCGAACTGGGTCGGTGTCGGAGAAGGAAGCTCAATGAGTCTTCTGACGTCATCAGTGACCGTGTTCTGCCAAAAAAACTCTCCCCGCACGGTCAACTAGCGTATTAGTCGTGTGGGACATAAGGATTTGATGAACGACATTTCGTGTCTGCGAAACAGGCGATAAAAACGTCAGGCCCGTTGGCCGTGAACCACTTTCGGCAGGAACAGCTGCTTATCAGCTGGGGCAACGTTGCGGCTTCGGCACGGAGGATATGTGTCACTGCTTCCACAACCATGTGAACGCAAACATTAAGGTTCGCGACTAGAGCGGGAACAGCATCACGGACTACCGACTCAATGCACCGCTTGGCGTTAACGTTCTTGGGAGGATATACGCGATTTTTGTACATCCTTTTCAGTTTTCCCTGACGGCTATCGGACTTGTGGTCATATTTAGCCGTCGCTGGTACTCATTACTTGGCACTTTACACAAGTATGCGAATGCTTAGCGAGATCTGTTTTCATTGAACGGTAAATTCCAATGGTCAGAGCACCCTTCAAAACTCTGCATGAAGAATGATATCGTCTGTTCGTTCTGAAGGAATGACTGTAAATACAGCAGTCTTCACGCCAAAACCGTCGCCCCCACAAAGACCAATTTGAGCATAATGTGCGGATACGGCTAGGCGACCTCCATCAACACTTCCCATGCTAATGATGATGGTTCCCTGCACTCGTACCGTTTTAGCCCAACGATCTCGTAACGAAGCTATGAATATACTCCTCGGCTAGCCAGACCTGATCATGAATTATTTTTCGATGATGTGGTTGCCTCAACATCACACATAGTTGATTATTTCAGCGCTAATTACCATGTGATTCTCCCTGCGCCGTTCGGAAAATATCCATTAATAACAATCAACACGTCGTAAACGACCTTGATGAGGAAGCTGCAAGCAGACTTCGTTCGAAATTTCCATAAATGAACATCTCTAACTCGAATTAAGCTCTGCTCAAAGTTGTAAAAATTGCCCGCATCATTTTTTAGCACTGCTCAGCTACGTGTAGAAATCTCAAAAACTTCACCGTCCCGCTGACCATTTCAAACATTTACTTAACACTTAAAAGACCACAATTCCGAGCTCTGGGAGTACAAGGGGGGTAGATCACCTTCCCCAATTTTTAACTGGCTGAAATCATGGGGTGGGATCAGATCGGGCGAATCATCACATGTACGCTTCGCATTTTTCGAGTAGAATGCGCCACTAAGTGAACCAAAAGCCAGATTTTCTCATTTTTGCTGTAACCACTGGTCACGCAGCATGGAACATACTGAAGCTTCTAAGACGGTACCAATGTGCTAGCTCTCTGTCCAATGTTTAAGGAGGCTTTTCGTCAGCCAGCTCTTAAGTAAAAATTTGGTTTGTCAACTCAAGACAAAAGCTGGTCAAAAACGAAATATTCTCTTGAAATTTTCAGGAAGCTGCTAGCCAGTTCACGTCTTTTTTAACTGGAAGCGACAACGTTTGTGAAAGCAAACGCGAAAATTTAAGACGAAAAGGTTCGACAGAAGCCATTCCGCAAGGCTTTTGGGGTGCGCCAAGCAACCGAGGTACCCCCTTGGTCTTTTAAGTTTTGGAAAAACACGACGGTGAAGGGTAATATCAAGGAGCACTTCGTAGGCTACTCTCGTACCTCCGGGGGATCCTTCGAAAACGTTGATTTGATCCGAAGATAAGAACTGATTAACCAGCGAAGTCTTTCCCACGCCCTCTTCTCCGCAAACATGTACACGGTAGGTATTGATGTTATCCGCAGGTGAGTCAATGCTCGGGGAGCGGCCTTCACGGGAATCAGGCGAACCTCTCGTCGAAGAGAGCGCACTACTGACCGACAGTAACCGCTCACCTTTGTAACTCGGCGTTGGGGGCGGCTCCTCGGCGCCAATCTTATTCAGTGAAGTATTGCTGGCTCTGGGCTTGATTGAGTCGCCGCGGTTCTGAACCTGGCCTTTTGGCGAGACATCGAAACGGCGACAGCGGTAATGGTTTTCGTCAACTTCCTCCCTTTCTTTATCCTTTCCGGGAAGGGTGTTGGCTCGCGACCGAAATTCGACTGGAAGTTCTGTTAGCGAAGGTCGCGGAGAATTCGCCCGGCTGAAATTCACACAGCAATTTCGTTTACGATTTTGCCTTGTGAAAGCAGGTACTGATACATGCATGACTTAAGGCATCAAGGTGACTACTGGTATGATCAACCAGGTAACAACCGTTTCAGCTCACATTCATAAACACGAGTATTTGAATGTTAACGCACCTTCCGTTGATGGAGCGCTGATTTCGCGAGCTGCTTCTGACTTCAAGGTTAGATGGACGTCGGACGACCGATGCACTAGACTTATTGTTATTTCGTACGGAGCTAGAGCGGTTATGGTTAAAGGACTCGGCTGCCGGGCGTGTAGCCGAGGACGGGGCTAGACTTTCGTGACGGGTAACACTAATGGAGGGAAGATATGCTGGGGAAGACTGCTTCCGGATCTTATGAGCACGAAACCGGCGTTCGGCTTCCTCGTCAGGCGACTCAATGGAAGACGCTGTGGAGGATGTGTTGCTGCTTTTTCGTAGATGGCCATTGTACAAGGCGTGTAAATGTCGACGGTCAGCCTCCCCGATGTTCGCCATGTTCGAACAGGTCTAAAAAAATGACAGAAAATGAATAATATGAAACTACATATGTAACACTTGGATAACTCTCCGAAGCGGTGAAAGACCTCTGACGAAGGACTTTCAATTTCGCGTCACGTCTATCTGCTACCTTTATGTAAACACAGAGTTTTTGCGTAAATAACGTCCAGAGATAGCAGGAATATCATTAAGTGTTTATCGATTTTTTAAAGAATTACGTGTCATGGATGTTAGGTTTTTCCAGTTTCACACAACACGGAACTGGGCTGTGCCGAAGCATGAAAATGCAGTCGTTGATCAATAATACTTTGCATCAAAAAGAAGCCTAATCGATAATTGAGCCTGATTTCGGCGAGATAAACTGTGTACAACGCAGCCGAGTAAATTGGATGTCAAACGGGAAAACTCCGCGCTTGGCATCTGTCATAGCTGAAGAGCCAGCATGGGAGTTGCGTCATCTGGACCTTCCCAACAAATTAGTAAATGAGGGAAGGTACTAAGCTGGATCGTACCATAGGGAGAAGAAACAACAGCACACGAATTCTGATGAACAGAAGCGTTTTATGCCCGACTAAAGCCTTTTTCAATATCCTATAAAGTTCAATCCTAAGTGCCACCATCAACGCAGCACGTGGCATTCAAGGCGCCGCTTAGAGGAGCCCTCGAAGATGAGCCGGCTTCCTCTGCACGCTGTGCCCCACGGATTCCATGCTTTAGCTTTCCGGTTTCACCAGTGTTAAACGAGACGTCATGCAAACATGCCGGCATTGATGAAATATCTCGAAGGGCTTGTCGCTTAAATAAGCAAAGTCGTAATTAAATTCAAGACAGACTATCACTGCGTGGTTCTTCGAACCACAAATTTAGATGAGAAAGTGCAGTCGATGACAAGACTTTTGGCAAGTTTTGAGAAGGGTTGTTAGCCGGAAAACCTTCCCTGCTCTCTTTGTGACCCAGCACGTGTACCCCAGCCTCCCCAGACATTATAGTATAAAGTTCGAAGCTCTTACCGATTATATTCGTCCACTATCTCAACAGAAGAAGAGCGCTCATATACCAATCTCAACTTTTGCCGAATGATTATCAAACCACAAGCGTGATACCCTTGAATAATGAAAAATGCTGGCAAAGAAGGAACCTGTAATGCAACGAAACCGCACGTTGGATATCCGATACCACCCAATTGTGGCTCACTGGTGACTACATCATTTTCGCGGGTGTTGATCAGATCAGGAATAGCAAGGGACGTCGTGACACGAAAAACAAGAGATCTCCACGGACTGGAAGTTTCGTCCGGTCGGTACGGAAAGACGCTAGCTAATCAAAGTTGTTCAAGTGGATCCGGCGCTCGTACAGTTAGTAGCTTTTCTAGCCTGAAGCAGCTCGTTCGCTTTCCGGCTTCTCGCGTTCATCTCCCGGTGGGCAGGAGTCGATTGGAGGATATCCATCCGCGAGCTGTCGACAGAATCAATAGGCAAAGCAAGTCTGCGGTTAACAGGATGTACTGTATGTGCCAACAGTGAGTATACGATGCCGCAGCGATCACGAACTAAAGTCAAGTTGGTTTAGCGGCAGGCGTTAGTTCACTCTCCGTCGACATCCTCAACTAGTCCTCGGATAATGTTGGCTGTCAGATATCCGAAGCCTGGCTCGCGGCGGACTTTGTTTACATGGATCATGTTCGGTGACTGCACCCACAGAAATCCACATTAGGGTTCTTCGATTCAATTGGCCTGGCTTCCGCCATCAATCAAACCTAACCGGGTTAGACTCCCACCGGATTCTGATTCGATGCTCGGATGCCCTCTAAATCCAGCGCCACTTTTTTCTGACCTTGGATCCTCTATCCGTCCACGGGTTCCATTAGCCTCGACCAACCGGAGAACTAAACAGAGAATGAAAACCAGAATATCAAAATATCTGTCGGACAGTTTATCCAATAGTTTCCCGGAACGACTAACAAAAGCTGTCGAAGCCAAAATGTTTGAAGGAAAATTTATATATTCGAAAGCTGTTCAACCACAACACGCAGACGTAACATCCACGAATGTTCCAACCCACATGAAAGAGCTGGAACTCAAGAGTGGCATGAGCTTCGGTCACGAGCCTGTCAGAAGAGTGGAGCAACCCCATTTATCAAGTTCAGACGCCAATAGTCGTACAATTCCTTATGGCAACTTTTCATGGATATTGGCGGAGGTGTTCAAGGTCTCCAGTATTTTCCGCATGCGGAGAACTTGGTTGAACCTTGAGTGATAGGATGGTGTCCACTTAAGCGGTTTCTGGTAATTTGCATCTAACTCAATCTACATCCTTCAATTTGCAAACTGCTCCAACAAATTTCCACGCTTACATGTTGATCACTGCTAGCCAGCCAGGCCATCCTCCACGTTTAGCTACACAACATGTGATTGAATATTCACAAAAAAATAGTCGAGAAATATCAACGACTTCTGATCATGACATTCAAGTATTACTCCATCGACCCATTTTTGAAACATTTTTCTATCAAGAATTTATGAAGCAAATCATTTCTATGTCTGATATTTTCACGCGACCCAGGTTGTGTTTTACGCGGTTCGTCGCACCATTAACCTTTTGCTTGTCAATTTCTGGAACATTGGAGGCAGCTTTTGACAGGTTTCTGCTGCGTGACGAAGCGCAACGGCGGGAATGGCAATATGTCCGATCCAGGCTTGGAAAGCTGGAGGCAATCAGCCTCACGATTAGGAGAAAAGTGCGGCACTGAAGTGCTGGTTAACAATGGCGCCGTGAAGTCTGGATGGAAGGAGGGGTTGTTACGGCCTTTCATCGAGTGAGGGAGACCAAGGAAAAATCCACCGCCGTTTTCGAACACCCGTCGACGCTATGAGGTTCCTCTAGTCAACACATCAGCAAAATGATATCTGTGGGCCGATTAATGAAAGTCCGAATGACAGACGATAAAGTTCGGCTCCACTAGAAAAACCGTTCAGCGGATGCAAGCACCCTCTTATCTGGTCTTTGACAGCCCCGCATAACCTTGTCGGAGTTTCTTATTAGTCTAACTGACCTTTTATTTTGGCACTAGACGATAAATAAGAATCACTGAAAGATGCAGGAAAAAGAAGTACGGAAAACAGCGAATGAACACTCTTAAGCTTCCAGAAAAATCCCAACACAAAGGAAAAACGCGTTTCCACCTTTTCTTCGTCCAGAAAGAAAGTTTAATTCAAGATGCAAAAGCCAGACTAAGAAATTACTACGTGGCAGGTGACTGATTCGAATTACCTATAAATATTAGCCGTGTGAACCTTTCCAAGAGCAAAACATGGTCAAGTACGTGTTTGAAACCCCATGATCACAAGAATAAACAGTAAACATCATGAAGTTCGAAAATGAAACTGGTTAAACTGAAAGCAAGGACCGGAAAAAAGGCTGGTTGTTGTCCAGTACAGCCTCCGGAGCATCTAGCTCGCCCACTGCGCCAATTCCTTCATATCGTCATCCTCGTGATCGGCGGCCTTGGCTGCAGCACCTCGAGCTGGAACACGGGGTGCTCTGCCTACAAAGACAAAGAGAGAATCCTGACCGGACCGAATACTGGGTAAGAAAAGCTGAATTAAACGTTAGTTATAATAGTTCCATAAAAAATCTGAAACAAATTCAAATGACGAGTATTTTGAGCTTGGCAAACGAACTCGACAAGAGCGCTTTTCAAGCGACGCAAGCTCCCAGCCAAAAATACAGCAAACGTGCGCCAGTTGAGAAATCCAACTTGTCGAGTTGGTTTGTAGAGCTTCGAGCTCCCGTTTCGCGTAAAACATATTAAGCGGCGAAAATTAGGAGCTTGAGAAAAAGCCATAGAACAGGTTGGTTTTCGAGAAAGACAGATGTTTACTGCTGGACGCAGGTTCCGTAGCAGGAACGGACGGCAGCTGATCCTTGGTTGCTGGTGTGACGTCCAACAGCTGCTTCTCCAGCTCTTCCTGTTCGAGCTCCTCCAACTCGGCCTCCAGTTCCGCCTAGAGCACGCAAGAGGTTTCAAGCAACCGTTCAACGAGGCTGCGAATCACAAAACCAACTAACCTCATCAACGTCATGGCCAAACCCAACGGGATTTGAGATGGCTTCGGATATCTCGTTGGCGATTTCCTGCTGTTCAGCGACTTCGTCCATCAAATCATGAACTTGATCTACATCCCTGCGATTAACAGAGTTCGTACACTTCGGATCAATCTAGCGACAGGAAAGAGCCCAAAGACTCACATGTTTTGATGGGCAGTCTTGAGAGCCTTGGCCGCGACGCCCATGATTTTGAGGACTTCGGTGTTGGTGTTGGCATTCTCCAAGGCTTCACGCTGGAACTCAATGGTGGATAACGTACCGTCGATTTGTTGCAGCTGCTTCTCGCATCTCTTCTTCCGCTTAAGGGCGGCGATGGCCGCTGAGAAACACAGGAGGAACCGTGGTAATTGATCAATCATTCCGGGGACAACAGATGAAGACAATTGTTGTACCCAAGTGCATGCCTCAAACTCAGTGTATGTGCCGCTACAGCACAACTCTACCAAGCGAGCGCACGCCATGCACATGAGTACCACAATTCTCTGTTAGCGTGGTTCGCCTTGAAGTTTCCGTATTCTGTCTTTTGAACTCACCACGCTTGTTCTTGGTCCCATGTCTTTTAGCTGTAGCAATCTCTTGTTCGATCTTCTTCTCCAGAAAGTCCGACTTTTTGGTCAGCATTTCTTCGGTCTCACGAAGTCGTTGGATGGCATCTTGAGGGGTGGCTATCTCTTCCTTCTTCTTGGTACCAAAAGCTTTCGATATCCACGCCATCCCGTCTGTGGATTTGATAGTTACCCCTAAAAGCTCGGAAGTTCTGTAAAAACAACTGAGACAGCTACAACCTGAAACAGGGCAGCCAGGATTTTGCGAGAGAAACGGAAAGCCAACAATGTTACTCACCTGAATCCTTTCAGCTGTTCAACACGTCCTGCAGAACTTCTGGTCCAGTGAAGATCTCGCAGTCCTAGAACAGCGGAGCCGTGGTCACAGTTTGCTTACTCAAAAGAGGTTCGAAGGTGTTTTTCGTTGATGAACCACGGAGACGACTGAATTTCTAGCATTCGCAAGATCCGTCCATCAAAATTCATCACGAATTAAAGTGACGTCAATCGGTGATTCATCTTCCATTTGCCCATGTGACTCAATTGATTGACCCACACCGGGGTGCAACAACTGAGATCCAAAAGGCTCACCCCTTCGGCTGAACATTGAGGGCTTCTGGTCTCATCACGTTCGTCCAGGTGTCAACGCTACTGAGGCAGGCCATCGGGTACGGTTATTTGGAACCCGGTGATTTTACCTTTGACCGCCCTTGAGGGCTGTGGAACGTTGCCAGGGGCTCGTTTGTTGTATTTTTTTGCTGATTGCCCAGCAGGCAACAGAAGACAACATCAGCCGCGATGACCAGCCAATGAATAGATACCTGCCATTTCCACTTGGCGTGCTGGGTCAGGATTACCTAATGTTTCTCAGACGACGGAGCGAACTGCACGAGGTATGTCAGTGCTTTCTGTTTCGTAATTACTCAACAGGTCGTTGCAACAGGCTGGATTTTCCAGGGTATGATTGGCAACGGAAAAGCGTCCATCAACCGGAGAGAGCTGACCACAGCCATCTGTTGGCTTTAAGAGCTCCTGAGAAATTTTACCACACATGCCAGAGCCAAGATTCGTGCTCTTCGGACCAAGACCTAGCACAGATCCACAAGCGGCGTTCTGGTTCACGAGAGGAAGAATTCGTTGAATGGTAAGACTGACACGTCGGAGAACTACTTTCCAATTGGTGCATGACGTCATGGATGATGCCGTCTGCTACATTTAATCCCTCGTGCAGCGCTTGTGTGGTTTCGTTACGTCATTGGTGGCTTATTAGAATCCTGTCGGATGAATTCGTGTGTCTTGCAGAATGAGTCGCACGCGGCTCGCGCTGTACATTCGCAAGCGCTATGACAAGTATCTGGCCCTTCTGAAAAAGCTCAAGCCTCCCTCCACCATGGCGCAAGGCCGGCTTAACATGCCCGAAATGCCACGACGTTCTATGAGTCCCTCGGAACAGAAGAACGCGAGGAAGAGCATCTTGTCGCAGTGGTTCCTGGTCTACGTCGTCAAGACAGTTTCCCTCGTCGCCCTTTACTACCTCTTTTCTATCGGCCTCACGTTCTACCAGAAAAAGTTTATCCAGGTACGTCAATATTCGGTCACTTTTCCGTTTCAAAAAGATTCCGTGTAGAATATTCGTTGCGTGTTGATCCGCAGTTTTTCGATTTTCCGTTGACAATCGTTACCGGGCACTTCGCAATCAAGTTCCTCCTGGCTGCCGCTGTCCGTTACGCGTGGTGCTGGTCTTCCGGACAGAATCGCTCAACAATTTCCTGCATGACTTCCATAACCAGGATTGCTCCGGCTGGAATGGCGGCCGCACTTGACATTGGAATGTCGAATTGGAGCTTGGCCTTCATCACGATTTCCCTGTAAGCACCATTCAGACAACTTTAAATAACTTTCACCTGAAACTGACTTGCTAATATATCCTGCTGTATTTTCTCACAGGTACACAATGACCAAATCTTCTACCATCGTCTTCATACTGATATTCGCCCTATTGCTCAAGCTGGAAAAATTCGTAAGAGATTTCTCTGGACTTGTCAGTCGTTTCATAATTGTGATACCCCATTTTTCTTTTAGCGATGGTCACTGCTGGCCGTGGTGACGTTGATTTCCGTTGGGCTCTTCCTTTTCACATTCGAGTCCACGCAGTTCCACGCTTTCGGGTTTTCCTTGGTCCTTGGGGCATCCGTTCTTTCGGGCATTCGGTGGACCCTGTCGCAGGTCCTGATGCAGAAGGAAGACTTCGGCTTGAGCAACCCGGTTGATATGATCTTTCATATCCAACCGTGGATGTTCGTCACGCTGCTTCCTCTAGCTATCGTCTTCGAAGGTAAAATGTCTTCTTCCAAAGCTCCTTGATGTCTGTAGACTTTAGTAGTTTCTTTTTACGGAACTCGAACGTACTGTTGATCTTCAGGGAAGTCATTTCTTCAGTCAGAAGCTTTTCTTACGAGAGAAGAAACCGTCCGCACTGTTTTGCTCATCGCCGGAGGAGGAATTGCTGGCTTTCTTATGGAAGTTTCAGAATACGTTCTTCTGACACACACGTCTTCCATCACTTTGAGCGTAGCGGGAATTTCGAAGGTTAGAAAATTCGTCTGAATGTTGCGCGGTTTTGAATTCTAATTAAAGTCCATCTTGATTTTCAGGAAATTTGCCAGTTTGTCCTCGCCTACGAATTTTACGGTGACAGAATATCACCGCTGAACTTCGTAGGTTTGGTCATATGTATGAGCGGTGTGATAGTCCATGTTGTATCGAAGCTGATCCAACAGAACCGGAAGTTGGCCGCATTGGAAGCCGCCATCGTGTCGACTCCCGTCGTTGGAAAAGACACAACGTCCGTCGCACTCCTCTCTCCGGGATCTCTGGATGAATGGGATGGACTGGAAGAGATCGACCTGTCTTCTGACATTCAGAAGAGCGATAGTTTCATGGTTGCATGAACAGATCGATACTCGGAGTTTTTTTGGTTTTCATTGTTTGAGGAAAATGGTCAAAAAACTGTCCAACGTTTCTTAGTCTTTCATTCTGTTCGGTTTGATCCAGAGAGACAGAGAGAGTTTTTATTCTGTTGCTTTTTTGTACCTCTTCTCACATTTCTCAGGTCCTTTCACGCACCACATTCCGCTGTGAAAACAGTTTGCTCGTAGACGAGAAAGAAAACAGCGAACAAAACTGAACCGAATACTCAATACTCCATCAAGACGAACTTGAATTCTCTTTCGGCAGATTCAGTGGTCTTCTCTCGTCCAAAGGAACGCTGAGTTTCAAAGGAAATGGTTTGCCCTTCTCCATGAGTTTCTCTTCGATGATCGCCTGGCGTTCTTGTAGTCGAGTCTGTTGGTTCATTCTGTGAGTGTTGACGGCAGAGTCGACTTCGTTCAGCAGAAAACTGATACGTTGTGCCTGAGCTTCGTTCTGGTTGAGTCGATTTCTTTGACCACGACTAAGGGGCGCCGGTCTACCATCTTCGAACCTGAAGTCCGGGAGATCGGAGAGGGGACCGTATTCGGTTGCGCAAGGTGGAATATCCCTCCTAGAAAAATAGAATGAGTTGATTGAACCGGAAGTTGATTGAACAAGCAATGCAACCTACTCCTTCCTCCAACCGTAAATACTAATTGGCTTTCCGTTCGATAATCCATGGCGTCGCAAAGCAGCTCCGGAGGTGGAAAAGCTTCTTGTCCACAGAGTCTTGCTCACTAGATGATAGAACTTCACTGAATGAAGAGAGGACGAAAAGATGAGTTCTTACCTTTGCAGACCGAACAAATCCTGGCTTCCACGAGCATGGTTATATCCAGCGCAAAGGACGCTTCTAATGCTGCACACAAACGCACGTCCCAGTCGGCAAGACGAAGCCCGAAGAAGATCTCGAGGAGATGGTAAACTGGGGAGGATGAGATCAAGCGAGCGGAAAAACTAGAAAAATCGCAAATCGCAAAACAGATTACAGTATATCTCTTGATTCGTTGAACACTAAATCACCCGTCCAACGCGTCGTTGAATTCGTGTTGGCTTTGTCCTGATTGATCTGAATCAGCTGCTTCAAACGCCACCATCATGCTAGTGATGTTCTAATGTAGTAATATTATATTAAAGTAGATGATAGTAGATGTTTTAAGCATCTATAGTAGATGTTTTAAGCATCTACTATATTTAGTAATATTTAGTAAACAGAATTGGGCACCGCATTCCAATATTTATATTTTATTAGCTTGAAACCGGAAGTGCCATATTTTATTATTAAGTTGTCCATCATCCATAGTAAAATAAATTTCAATACGGGTTAACGCTACCGCTGATTCGAAAAACTGGTTGATTTGCTGAGTTCTGATGCGCGTGCGTTGGCTTCTCGATGTGCGACCATGCCTTATAAAGTGCGCCACACCATGATGATGCCTCTACAGCAGTACAGTAGGGCTACTGCAGAATAAATACCCTTGAACATCGTGCACCTGCATACAGTCTGACACTTCAATCGGCCATGTTACAGTGTGCAGGTGCAGGGTGCAGGCTGTACTACAGTATTTTTGCTGATCTGATGGTTGTGATTCTGAATCTTTAGATCTTCCGTCGAGCTCTCCGATATTAAAACATATTTTAATAACAAACCCCCGAAAGTTCTACTATAGTAATATTTTACTAATTCAGGTAGACGTTTTACTATAGTAGTGGTCACTTATTAGAACTTTGATGGACGGCGGATATTTGTTTTTATATATTAGATCTCATTAACCCATATTAGAACATCACTACATCATGCCCCGTTCTCAACGATTTTCGTTGACAGCGATGGACGGGTTATTTACTTAGTGAATTAATCAAAACACAGAACGGCTTTGCAACTTTAAATACCGCCCAACTTAAGAACGGCGATCACTCGATCAATATTTCTTTTACGGAAATACCATTCTCGTGGACGTTCGAACACTGGGTCTCCTGTTCAATAGAGGTAGGATTCAGCACTTATCACGAAATTTTCCTGTTGCACTGATTCTTGGCGGGTTGTCAGTGCCAGTCCCCTGATTTTGGATATTAGGCTGAGCAAATCACCCGTCCATCGCTGTTCGTTGTTGTCGTTTTCGCTTTTCATTTTCCAGCTTGTGCTAGAATTGTTGCTGGACTTGCTTCATTGTTCTCACTCGTTTTCGTCCCGGAACTTTATCTAAACAATGAATTTCGGAGGAGATGATGCGAGAAAACCTTAGTGTTACCGGTTCTCCGTAACAGACATGGCGGTGGTTATGGAGGGGTTGTTCATACATTGTTTTCTTGCAGGTCGCTTGCCTCGACAGGGACCATTGTACGCTCGCCGGAAGTCACTGCATGTCCTGTCACGCTGTGCGTCCAACTCACCTGGTAAGGGTCTGTTATCGACCCAGACGCTACCTCCAATAACGTTGACGAACTCTTTGAGCCGCAAGAAAGAAACGCTACGAACATCCGATCCCTCCGGACTGACATGGTACTGCTGCGGTCCAACTGTCTACGACAGCGCGCATATGGGACACGCATATACCTACGTCCAGTTCGATCTTATTCGGCGTTTTCTGGAGGACAGAAGAAGAATGAGAGTCCGGTATGCTGTGAATGTCACGGATATCGATGACAAAATCATTGCCAAAGCCAACGAAGTAAGGTAGACCAATCTCCACTACTAAGCAGGCGCATGGCATCATGTCATTATAACAACTCAGTGCGCCATTCGGTCGACTAAATGGCCAAGCGTGCCTCGTTAGAGTGACGCACAACGCTAGCTCCCTGTAGCTGCATTGTGCGCGAACTAACATCGGCGCTGGTTATCATCTATCAAATCACCTGATGATGTCTGTGCCTATCTACGAAGGATTGAAGCTTTTCGTGTTGCAGAAAGGTGTTGTGTGGTTGGAAATCGCCAAACATTACGAAAAAGAATTTCTCGAAGATATGGAGTCGCTCAACGTGAAACCTCCGAATATTGTCGCCCGTATCTCTGACTTCATCCCACAGGCCATTCACTTCGTAGAAGGACTGCTACAACGGAATCTAGCGTACATCGTACCTTCCGGAAGCGTCTACTTTGACACCAGAGCTTACGGACGAAGCGGAAAATTCAAACCGATGCAAGAAGACTTTTGTAAGTTGACTACGGAAGTCAAAAATAAAGCTGGATTAGATTTTCATGGATCTTGACTATCTGGCGCACCAACGCCACGAATACTTCTGCTGAAGATCGGTTTTGTGTTGTTACGCTGCGTCTGGTCATGAGGGTGGTTTTCTACGAAAGTTTGCGTTCGAAAGAATTCAATCCTGAGCTTTGTCGTTATCACAACAGTTGGAACTAAGATTTTGCTTGTTTTTAGCATTTGTGGGAGACTACTCGACCGAGCTGCGGCAAGAGAAGAACTATCCAGCTGATTTCGCTTTGTGGAAATCCGCCAAGCCCCGCGAGCCAGCTTGGTCCGTTCCTTTCAGTCCTCATCCCGGGCGTCCCGGTTGGCACATTGAATGCTCCACCGTCGCTTCGCACTTCTTCGGGTCTTCAGTCGATCTGCATTCCGGTGGCATCGACTTAATGTTCCCCCACCATGAGAACGAAGAGTCGCAGTGCTGTGCGTTGCACGGGGTGGACCAATGGGTCAAGCAGTGGCTCCACACCGGACACTTGCTTGCACCTGACGAGTCGAAGATGTCGAAGAGCCTGAAGAACTCTATATCGATAAGGGACTTTCTGAAGAAACACTCGGCTATGCAGTTTAGAATGTTCTGTATGATGCAGTATTACAGATCGCACTGTGCCTTGGGGGAAGAAGAGCTGAGAGCGGCGCATGCATTGATCTCAAGGTTAACGGGCTTCTTGAACCTAGTGGAAGAATATCGACGAGGAACTTTGGAAATTCGTTGGTTTGATGAAGGAAGGCTCAGAGATGCAATTATAAAGACTGAGGAAAGTGTGGATAATTCTTTAGCAGACGATTTTAATTTTCCTCAAGCTTTGTATCATATTTCTGAACTGGTGTCCTTTTGCCATAAGCAAATTGAGGAGTCTCGCACTAAAGTTTCAACGTTGAGTCCTTATGAACACTCTGCTTTGTTTGGGGCTGCGGATTTTGTGCAGTCATTTTTTGACGTGTTCGGATTGAAGTTACCGACAAAGAAAGCGTTGGCGACCGAAAACCGGAGAGCATGGAACGAGGAAGAAGTTCGGTCGCTGGAGGAAGTGATGGACGCCGTGGTGCAGTTCAGGAATGTGGTGCGTCAAACTGCCTTGGGAGGACTGAAGAAAGAACCGACGTTACAAACGTTACAAGAAGAAAGCAAAAAGCTTTTGAAAGACTGTGACAATTTTCGAGATAAGCTTCTCAAAATGGGCTTTCGTGTCAAAGATCATGGAAAGCTGTCAACATGGGAAAAGCTGTTGAAAAACACCTCTGCTGTTGAAGTTCATAAACCAGCCCGAATAAAGTCGAAGGCGTGACAACCGCTTTTTATAACCATCAAGGGAGTTTCTTTGATGTCTTCGTGGTCAGATATACGGCCGATTCCTGTTGTCGTCATTCAAAAGATATGGACGTAGGTGTACCTGATTCCTCGACCGAAGCGTGGGCTCCATGGCTGCGAAAAGTTCCGGCCTGTCCAGCATGCTGTGTTCTTCCTTGTTCGGGTTCCTGCCGAAGTGGTTCGGTCCCGTTCGGTTCGCCGCTCCGACGTGCACTATATTCAGCGTATCACCATCACTCGGTAACGATCGATATTGAGCGGCGTAAGAGGGGCTGACCGAGTTGGGGACACTCGCAGTTGGGGAATAGTACGATGCAGCACCTGAGTCCGAATAAACGACTGGCGGCTTGACGTTGTATGGCTTGCCGTACCCCACTCGGCAACACTGTATCCATTCCATGTGTACCTCTTTACTGTAAGGGTTTACTTTCTTCAAAATGCCGGTCATGACGTAGCCGGTAGCGCAGAAAACGATGAAATGGAAGGTGGAGTCGTAGTACTCGAAGTCCAAATCACGAGTTGGCATGTAGTAACACGAGACGTAGTCGATGTAGTAGCCTACATCAAGATGGCGTGTAGACACTCTGACCAATGTGGCTGTGTAGACACCCTAACCTGGTGGAGTCTTGCAACACTTATAAGGTTGAACAGTGTCCGGACCGGGTATGCGGAAGACAAAGAAGTAGATTTTTGAGGAGAAGCCCGTAATGAAGGTGTTGACGGTGACCGAAGCGTTTCTGGGGTTGTAGCAGTACCACTGGTCCGTCATGCTCCGAGTATAGCAGCTATAAAACGAGATAATATTTATTGTGTAGGATCAATACTCGGTGCCGGTCACTACAGTCTGCCCGGCGTAGTCCAACCGGTCAAAAAAATCGATTGGTGTGTTGCCCTTCAAATTGCCAACCGTGCTGTTGTGCAATACGTTTAATTACAGCCTGTGACAGTTTCAGAACTCTGACACACCTTTTGACCGAATTCAGACACCGGGTGGGTGGACACACTGCGTGAGTTCGAGTGGACTTACAGGATGTAGTGGTGAACAGTTTACCTGGGAAAGTATGGATACACGCCTTCGGCAGGCGGTTTCAGTGGGAACCTAAGGGACAATGCAGAGTAACTGAATATTTCTGCGCAACCATCTATCGTAGTCATCCTTCTAATTGTAACTAAACTTACATAAATTTACATCACACGATCTGAAGTCTCTGCAGAGAAATTGGATATCGGTAAAGATGCTGGGGCTTTAGACGCGCACGTGAGCATCGTTTTCGCACTTGGAAGTAGTACCAAAGCCAACAAACAGCCTTTAGTTAAACGTACCGCGAAGTCCTCCTACCAGTCGCTGCAATCAAAATGGCGTCGATGTCATGCAAATACACAATCAAACAACCATTTTATATTTTTGCAGACCATATTTTTCAGAAGCGTCGTGACCTACTTGATTCCGACCTGAAAACTGAAAGGAAAACGTGAGAAGCACTCTGGAAAGATAATAGAAGAGTACATACACGAGACATAAGGGGGATTTTCAAAAATGGCTCGACCTACCGCAGCTTCCTATCCATACATTCGATGTTCCACTTCCTGTGAGGCTCAGTTGATCCGCCGTGGTAATGGTAGGTTTGAAGTATCGTATCCCCCTGTGACAAGAATGTACCGGTATTTCCGAAGTTATTGGTGCAGGATTTAATATTACGACCTACCGTTCCATATGTGATATAGTTATTGTAATACCGGTAAGTACTCTGACCGAGCTGCAAGCACGAGCCAACAACCCTCACCAAAACCGCCTAGCGATATCCCATCTTGATCCGGGTACAAATTTCTCCCTACCACCTAGTCCGTTCGGTAGTGTAACAGCGGTGTTCGCTAATGCTGCCGGAAAAGAGGTTCATGTTCATCGTGGTCAGATATCTGACAGTGTAGGAATCTCTGTGATGGTCCATGACCGATGGTTGAGAACAACTTATCCACACTGATGAGCAGCAGATGTAGCGTGGGAACGAATTAGGCTCTCAACAGGTGAAGGCAAAGTTACGCGGCGACAGATGTCGGCACAAAGAGAGAGTTGAAACTGAACAATATAGTTTACCGGTCTTTCGGCCAGCTACCAATGGATTTGTTTATGCCAATAATTAGGCGGGTCGAGTATACTACTTCTGCATAGTGTCCGCTCGCGAAAAAAAGCACCTCTGCACCATACGTAAATTCACCCGTTGCAAGGCTGTCTGGAGGACTGCCCGCACTGATGCACCGGTCAAATGATGTTAGTCACCTCTGAATTGTTTTTCAAATCGACGGCTGCAGTGAAATCTCTTTAGGAAAACAGCGTATATTTGACCACGAGCTACTGAGGGCATGTCCTGTCTGCCACTGCCAAGTTTTTGTCCCAGATGTATGTAAAGGGCGCGATCGAGGCTCCGCTGACTCTAGCTGTCCAAAAAACAACCTTTCTCGGTCGATTTCCCCAGAATTTATTGTGTAACGGTCCCGCGAGGTGCGTAGTTTACTTAGCTCCTAGAGATGCATAGAGCTTAAGCACTGATTGCCATAAATTTGGAGTAAGCGCCATAGTCGCCCCCAGATTTTCAAAGGAGATGTAGAAAACCATTCTCTGGTACATCCAGCACTTTAGCTCAGTAATCATGCCTTGTGGAGTACTTTGGAAACTATAAGTCGGGTTTGTGGGCGTGATTACCCACCAAAGCTGTTGGAGCGGATGCTTGTGTCCGGGAATGGGGCTTTGGGTCTGTCGCGAAAATTTGGAGGCAATTCGATGGTTAGTACAAATTTTAGCCGGTTTCGGCGCTTTCATGATTTCATATTTTGCGGAAAAATGGTGTGCACTCCTACTTTATTTCATTCGGTGCCTATGTGGTCTGTGCACCTCGTAGAATCATTTTTGGGGAACGGACCGAGAAGGGCTGATTTTTATACAACTGGAGTTGACCAAGGCTCGTTCCCTTATGCGTTCTTTTCTGCTGCTGCGTGGTGGACGCTCCACGTAGCAGCGGCAGCCCTTGGGGGACCTGAAGGTGGTGCATTGGATGGTCGGAGTGTGATAGTTAGGGTGGAATAGCTTGGTGGGTCGCTGACATCCGTCGTCTGGTCCTTTGTCCAGTGCGTCACAATGCCGTATACAAAGAGCACAAGAGCGCTCCGAAACATGCACGCGTTTCATGCGTTGCTGCTCACTAGTGGGGGACTGTGGTGTTATTGGGCAAAGTTTGAAGGGGACAGACTAACTCAGGACCTTATGGAAGAATTCTGCTAATGGTAGAAAAGCAGGCACATGCGCAGCGTTCAGAAAGCGCACCAATCAGGGAGCCAAGTCGATACAGCTCGAGAACCCGAGTCCACAGGTAGATTCGACGAGTACGTACCATCAAAGAGAGACCAGCTTATCATAAAATGGTTCATATCTTCCATCCGGCAGCTCAGAGTCGATTGTATCGATTGTATCGGATGCGGCTTTGAGGTTGAGGAAAACCGCCAATCAGTATCCTCTGGTCGTCCAGAAGTCTCAACTGCGGCAGCGTTCGAAGCAGCGCGCCTTAGCAGAACTTTGCAGCTGTGATCAGAACTGGTACGCGTTATGGGGAAGGATAGGTACGAGTTTCGACAGGAACCACTCGGCAGGCACGCTATCAGAGCGAAGCACCTCGTTGAAGCATGACAGTACCAAAAGCTGCTAATCGTTACGGTACAGCAGCAGCTTATGGACTTCGGTGAGAAGTTTGTTAGCACCCCCAGATCTTTTCGTGTGGATATTCGCGATGGCTCACAACACCACTTCGAGTGTTAGTGGTTTCAGGGAACTTTTGTTGGCTGGTCGTTCACCAGGAGCGCTTCTGTCGGCTGTCCCATGAACCGAGAGAAGTGCTGCGTGATTCGGTCCACGGCAAACGGTAAAGAGGTATCAGTATCGGGGTCTTTGGATATTTACTGTAGTGCTACCAGATTATCGCGTACTGAACCACGTGATGAGTCATCGCTGCCCAGCGTGATCAGATGTTATCAGTTTAGCCTCGCTGGCTCTCACCCGGGCATCATTTACTGTTCACATGGTTGAGTGCGCGATAATTTTGTAGCATAACAGTATTTCAAAAGCTTGCGAGATTGCACCGTTCCGACGTGAGGAAAGATCGCAGGGAGGTGAGGTGCTCGTTTACGGTGCAGGAACCTTATTGTGCAACGCATCCTAGGAGTCAAGGGTTTTCTAGCTTTTAAATTACTTGTTCTGCTGTAGGCCTCTTCAGTCTCTCTCAATCGTTTCCGACGGTAACAGGTCTGGAGTCACAGCGGCTGGTACGAGCGACGTTGTTTGATAAATGGCGTATTTTTCGAATGCGAGGCTCAAAGCCCCGTTAGCCGATCCGGTCCGTCGAGTCTCTTGGGCGGACACAAATATTGTCCATTGGTCGAGTCACAGGACTCGCATTCGTGCACTACTAGAAGAGACTGGGTACGAGTCGTTTAAAGTACGGTCGTTTAACGATCCGATACGCAGCTGATGTGATTGTTGTAGTAGCGATAAGTACTGCCATTCCGCCTAATTGCAAAGTGCCTAGAGGTAATTCTTGCAACATCGTTTGTCACTATCTATTGCTCCTTGCACACTCTTTGAGCAGAATTTACGATTTGAATCCAGTTGGTCAGATAAAGATGAAAAGAAGCAGTCGCAGTTGATCGGTGGAGATGAAGCGTACACGTAAGTCCGGATTCGATTCTTAGCAGCCGAAGATCAGTTTACTTGCTGATAGTCGACGGCATAAATAAAGATAACAAATGAAGTTGCCGATAGCTGACAAAACAATTATCAGATAATCGTTTTGTCCAACGCTTGATTCGTCTGTTGGTAACTGAGAAAAAGACTGATGCGAGAGTCGCTTACAATGAGCTTTCATAGACTGTTCCAGCGCGAAGGGAAATTAAGTTTGGAACAGTAAAACGTTTGGAACAGGCGGAAAAGACGGCAAACTGAAAATTCAGCCGTAGAAAATCGTCAAAGAGTGCATTGGTGTGAATTTCCCATCAACGTACGAACTTCCATTCCGCTGTCCCGGAAGCGCCTGTTCCACACTTTTCACTGTTCCAAACGTTCCCCTCGTGCGTCTACTTGTAGTAACGACCATCGTAAGCGGGATAGCAGTTTCTCATCACACGTCTTTCACCGTACAGTCTACCTGTTTTCTGCTACCCGCGCCTCCCTTGCTGCCATGGCTATTGATAATATTCCCGTCAGGCATGCTTTCTCCTATTCTATCCTCCCGGAGCATTGTCTAAGTCTTCTCAGAGGCATGACACAGATCTCTGGGTGAAAGTCTGACAACCGTCTTCACGGTCGTTTTAATACGACTTCCGTTTGATGGAAAAAAACGTAAAAGCTTGCAGATCATACTTTTTGTCGATCGCGAACCAGGGTTAGCACTACACCTTATTTCAAGTTCGATTGTCCATCCAATACCCGACGATCGAAAATGTCAAACTTTTTCATACAGGATAGATTGTTCACAAAGAGGTCCTGTAAGTGTGAAACCACAGCGCGGTTAGTTACCGACATGTGTACGCAGAACACGCGGCTTTTGTAACTTTGAACTTCTTGACCGAAGCTTAGGGTCCATTGCCGCAAAAAGCTCCGGCCTATTCAGCATTATTTTTTCCTCCTTCTCTGGTTTTCTCCAAAACTTTAAGACACTGGAGCGGTTCTTAACTCCATCACCGACGATATTCAGATTCTCGTCATCAAGCGCCGCTGACCGATACTGGACCGAATAAGATGGGTTGATGGAATTTGGTGTACTTCCAACAGGAGCAAAGTACGCAGCGGCACCAGAATCCGAATAGACAACCGGTGGCGGAACATTGTATGGTTTACCGTATCCAACTCGGCAGCACTGGATCCACTCTACTTGCCACTCTCTTTTGTAGGGGTTCTGCTTCTTTGAGATACCTGTCATGGCGTAGCCGGTAGCACAGTAGACAATTATTTGAAAGGTTGAGTCGTATGACTCAAAGTCCAAATCATGAGTTGGCATGTAGTAACACGAGACGTAGTCGATGTAGTAGCCTACATCAAGATGGCGTGTAGACACTCTGACCAATGTGGCTGTGTAGACACCCTAACCTGGTGGAGTCTTGCAACACTTATAAGGTTGAACAGTGTCCGGACCGGGTACGCGGAAGACAAAGAAGAACATGATGTTGCTATAAAAGGCGGTCACGAATGTGTTGACGGTGGCAGAAGCGTTTTGGGCATTGTAGCAGAACCACTGGTCCGTCAGATTTCGGGTGTGGCACCTGGAAACAGCGAAGAGTCAGCAAAACCTTGTGTTCCAGGTGGAACCACGATAAGGTAAAAGTTGTTGCTTTTGTTACGTACCCAGGATAGTAAGGGTAGACACCTTCGCTTGGCGGTTTATGGGGAAACCTAAATCGCCAACTCGGATCATTTTTTCATCAGCAGCCACATAGTGGGTTTGTATGTCACCTACATGAATTTACACCACACGATCTGAATTCTCTGTCAAAACGGAGATAATTTCAGGATGTTGAAAGTTTTCGGTGTCACGGTGAAATCTGTTGTCACTGAAACTCACCGCGAAGTCATCAACCCAGTCACTAGAAAACATGACAATCGTTACACATCGTGGTAACACTTTTTCAGTTTCAGCATGGATAATACGTGCTAGTCAAGGTCACGTGATCCTACTTGATTCCAACCTGAGAAAGCAAAGGACGTGTTCAGAATAGTTCAAGAGATGTTAATACAAAGGGTTCCAAATGAATCTGGAAGGAGCTTTATTACCGCCACTTCCCCATCCAAGCATTCGACATTCCATTTTTTCATAGGCTCCAAAGTACCGCTATCGTAGTGATATGTCTGTATAATTGTATCTCCCTGCAACCAGTAGGCGAATGAACTGAATGCCGCAATCTCTCCCGAAAACGAAAATTACCGTTCCGTAGGTGAGGTAGCTGTTGTAGTACCGGTAGGAACATAATCCGGCGTGAAGGCACATACTGATGAATACAATGTCAACGATGCATAAACGGTCCCCCATTCCTTCAGTGTTTCGACACGGCGAGCGCAACATGCACTTTCGTCCGCGAAACTTGCAGTATTGGTTACGGCTGCTCGTCTTTGAGTAGAAAAGAAGAAAGTTTCTTTCTGGTCTTTCGTGACCGCTAATTGGACAAAATTTTGCCGATAGAACTGTAGCGTGGGACAGGAAACGCATTCTCTGTTTGAAAAGATTGAGCTCTACTGTACAGACAGTAAACGCCTGAAGCGATCAAAATTAAAATGGACAATGCACCTAATGGACCGTCTTCGCTGTCAACGTTATTACGGGACCGGAAAGGTTGATGAACTGACAGATGAAAGCAACATCAGCGAGCGATATCATGTGAATGTTATTGCTCTGTTGGTTTATGATGAACCGTCATTCGTAAAGGTAATAAGAACTATAGATTAATAGCCAACTTGCTACCACGTGGCATTTCGACGCCCAAAAATTCAGACTGCTGCCTTACCACTCATGCTTCCGCTCTTTCCGTTCAACTTTCAAAGCTGCTTGGACTCATCTAAGAAGTATTTATTGTATCGAGAAATAGCACGAACGAGTGGACTGGTATGACTTCCGGTGGGGAAGACAAACCGCCGGGGAATGAAACACAGTCTACAAAATTCCATGCTTGAGTTCTCATCCTGAATTTTATGCATACAAAAAACTAGCTATATTAGTAGCCGGGAAAAATCGAGAAGGACCAGAAAAGATCCAAATGTACTTAACAAACGATTTAAAACCTTCGAACTCGTCGTTTTTGCCGGTAAAACTGGTTTTTGGCAATATTTCTGGCTATTTATCCGAAAAGCGGATTTGCGTTTCCAGCCACTTTTTCGCTAACTCGATGTTTTTTCTAATCGTTTTGAACAACCGTACCACGAGGTGAGGAAGGCTGGAAAAACAATTTTTCGAAAACGGACCCAAAAAGGCAAGAGTTGGTGGCCCTTACGCGGCTTTTTCAATAAGAAACTTGGGAAAATCATATCAAGCACGTGCACTTACTGCGCGGGCGCAGCGAATTTTTACTGTGTATAGTTGCTGGAGTCGTCTCTTCACTGGCAAAGGCGCTGTCCATGTTTGCCTTACCACCGCTTCTCCATCAAAACACTCACCATCCCGTTCCACGCGAGCTCCTGCTGATCCGCCTGCGTAATGGTGAATCTGGATATCTGGATCATGATGTCTTGCTACGCGGAAATGAACACTCATTTACAGCACTCTTCAGCGCTTGCACACCGAATATCAGATTCTTGTTTCTCGTTATCCTCCAACTACATTTTCCCCTGAACGAAGCTCCGAAAAACTCCGAACCTGAAGAGCGTTTTCTCCTAGATGTTTCGTTCTCGACACTTTCTCTCGAAATCTGTCTATATTCCCGAAGACCCTTGTCTCCGAATAACCACAGCTCCTAACACTTTTTCCTAAAACCATTGCTTCCAATTTCTCGTCGCAGATCGCCACTCACCCGTGAATCTAAAACAAGAAAACATTTCCATACACTGTTTATACTTGATATCTGTTGTGATATGAAAACTTGCTTCCATCGTTTCGGTTATTGATTGGCCGCTCCATCACACTGGTTCGAAACTAACATGAAGACTGCCATAACAGCCATTCGAACCAATCGATGGTATAAGGACGTACCACTGCCGGACAAAGTGCCGTTGTGTTAACGGAGTCAACGTAACACCTCCGGAAAGCTGTAAGTTCAGTGTTACTCGACAAGTGCTCGGCTCTGCTCCGACAGAGCACGAGGCTCACGCCCTGTGACCGCAGGTATTCCCCAACAGGAAACAGGCTCACCAGTCTAGGCTTCGCTGGACGACGATCTTTCACCGCAACTTACGACCGATCCAGGACCGAAGATCTGACACTTCGAGGCCTGGCAACTAGCCCTAGCAAGGAACACCAGGAATCAAGCCGGAAGTTGATCAGACTTCTACCCTATCCTGAACAGGCCTCTCAGAGATGCCACCAGCAAGCTCAGGGCGTAAAGGGAACACGGAAACAGGATGCAACACCGGGAAGATATTACATCCGAACAATCAACATGAGTCAATCGAGACCAAGACCGTTAGGTACAAGCAAAAGAGAGAACTGACTTGTGTAAGCCTTGGCACGATGCCCTGCGAGGCATCCCCAGCTGGGAAGCTGGGAATGCCCAGAAGCTCTCGTGCCACAAGCCTACCTGACATGACATGACATAACATGACATGACATGACATGACATAAAATAACACCGAGAGTCGCCACAGGCACCCCGGTGACAGTTGCGTTGACCGAATCAATACATGTTGCACCGTACACGTACTTCGCTGTACCTTCACCCATCTTTTCAATTGTGTTCTCGGACGGCAAAATTCACCCGCTAGTTTAAGCTGTTTCTTAAGATATTTATTCTTGAAATTGACCAGCCGATTAGCGGCCTTTGGTTGAGGCTGTCATTAGCAATTTCTAGGAGATATTTCATCAGGATCCTTAGGAGGATGTGTGAACTGGAGAAAATTCTTCGGGGAAGATGATCTTCGGATTCGAAGCTGTTCGGGAACGTGGTTCTTTAGGGAAAAGCGCTGATCAGGGCTGGCTTCGGTTCTTCGGTGAAAGAGTCCTCCGAGGTCGATGCCGTTAGATTTGTCACTTAGGGAAACAGTAGGTTAGGGGAAATTCTTATTAGCATCGCACGTGCGGTACCACTGTTTCGTAGTTTATAAAGGCATTATAATACTGTTATGCTACAAAATTATCGCGCACTCAACCATGTGAACAGTAAATGATGCCTGGGTGAGAGCCAGCGAGGCTAAACTGATAACATCAGATCACACCGGACAGCGATGACTCATGACGTGGTTCAGTACGCGATAATTTGGTAGCACTACAGTACCGTCGTGAGAGACCGATGCTATGAAAACACTTGCTAAGACGAAATTCTGGTCCCTAGAGTCCCATTTCGACCGCACAAGCATGCCTAACACTACTGCGCTCGACCTAACGCTACAATGACCTGTCTCGGGAGGAAAGCACACGACACAACGAGAAAACTTTACGCCATGTGTCTGTTACCTGGATGAGGAAGCTGGGGAAGCAATACAGTATCAGAAAGATTTCCTTATAGCATGCGAAGTCAGTTCTGAATGGATATCCATCGCACCCTGATTCTTTGGTGACTACTCGTAAAGACTGAAATGGCTGCAGAAAGAAGAACGGAACTAACACTGCGGTACGAAGTTTATGATCGAGCACTCCGGTTCAGCATTTGTAGTGGGCATCCAGTATGAGCAACGAAGGCTCCGCGGAAAAAAACAATTGTCGATCCTTTCGCCGGAGCCTTTGTAGATAAAATTAAATTGTTTTCACGGAAGCATCTGTATCTTTGAAAGATTGCTTTGCTATTTCAACTCTGCGATTCGACCAGTAAATCGATGGTGCGGCGCGAACTGTGGTGTATGATGGTCGCGTCTCGTCAAATTATACTTTTACCGAACGTTCTTGTTTTTCTTGTGTGGCCATGAAACAAACTAGATAAGACTTTGCTCAGACTATTACAGAAGATCTATTGTTCACGAAGTCTTGTTCAACCAGGTACATAGTCGGAAGCGATGACTGGGCGTGGACCATCTCCGACAGGATTCGGCACAGGATCAGGGGCTATGACTGGGTCAGGTCCGTCTCCAACTGGATTGAACATAGGATCGGGGGCAATAAATGCCTCAGATCCTTCCCCGACTGGATTAAACATCGGATCCGGAGCAATGACTGGATCTGGACCATCTCCGACCGGGTTGAACATCGGGTCAGGAGCGATGACGGGATCAGGTCCGTCTCCGACCGGGTTAAGCTGATGCGACGTCTGATATCGTCCATTCAATAGTTGGGCCTGGTTTGCTAGTGGTGCATTATTGTTAAGGATCTGTAGAAGGCTTCTTTTTGGTGGTTTCTCACGGACAACAAAAGTCGCCGATACCTCTGTGAAATAACAGCCAGCAGCCCACAATAACAGGCCCAGGTACATATTCGAACAGATGGAGTAAAGAGTATGACGACCCATAGTCAGCAGTTTATTCCGGACACCACGGGGATCCTTTGTAACCATGAGTACTCATCTTCAACTGCCTGTGCGGTAGAGGTTACACGTTGAGGTCACGCATTATGGAATCACCCGAATGGCATTTGGGGCGCCGGATAATTGACCTTCAAGGAATTTTCCTCAGTACTTGCTTCCGTAGTTGCCAATGACACATATTATTTGCTGCGTTCTGGCGATCAGAAAACGTCACTTCAAGTTTCGTAAGGGCTCGCAGCTGCGGTGCTTCTAAACCGGAATTTTCACCACACGGAAACAAAAGTTTATTTAATTTCAGTGAAAACACTGGGAGCTTACTCACATATTAGCTTTTAGCGTGCTCGACTCTTTACTGCGTATGCAGCTCCTGTTCTTATTCTCCCGACGAGGAAACCAGAATCCGGTACGAAACTTTACTCGAAACTCTCGGTTGGCTAAGTTTAAAGGTCTTGTTTTCCTACTGATTTGCGCATTTGCAATATTTCTTCACTCGTTTCGACTGAAACGTGTCTAACGTCCACGCACAAACGGTCATACCGCCAAACTCTTGTAGAACTTCTGTTTTTCTGCTCACCTCACTGTGTATTATGCCTATTACAAAGCTTCACAAGGCGATGGATTCATCGGCAAAGATATCACTGGGCAAAGTATTCTCCTTACAGTTCTTAATGCTTTCTCCTTTCAAGCATCACGAAACTGGTGACGGTCAACAAAATCGGGCTTCTGGGGAATCATACAAATCGGTATCTCTGCTGCTGTCCAAAAGGCTTTCGTCTGCCTTTGGTGTAAGTTATGTGATAGCCACGTGGTGTTTCTGTGCCTACGAATATTCATTTTTATTCGAAGTCCTCTTGAAAATGCGAGGACTGATCACTATACGCCACATAATATCTGCTTTGCCGGATTTTGTCGTCAGTCTGCGTGGACCGGCTGTCCTAACCATCTTGTTTTTCAAATCCTCACAGGTCACTGGCCTGTTGCGCATGGAGTTCCTTCGAAGGGAACTATTTGAAGCTGTGCAAATTCAAAAATGGACATTTCTTGGCCGTTTAGCGTTGCTCTTGACGATCGTGATTTCGGTAGGGCAAGAGCTACCTTGTTCTGCCTCGAACATAGTTGCTACCATTAGAGCTACACACACCGCAAGAAACAACGATCTGACCAACGGTACACAGATCGACTGTCCAGTGGCCACTGATGATCTATTAAACACAACATGGCGCTGTGTGGGGCTCCGAGTAGCCTTCCGTATGTTATCCCAACTTTTATCGGACCAGGTCGTTGTCATGACTGGTCTGTGGGCAGTTGTAGTGGTTTATCTCCTACGATCCACCAGTAAACGTCTGAACACAGATACTACAACCACCGGAGGCAAGACAAACCTTTCCGAGCAGTGCAGCCTGATGGAGAACCTGATACTGTGCTACGAAGACGTGCGTAATTTTTGGGAAAAATTCAACGATGCCTTTATGTTGCTATACGGAGTGGCTTATGGGTCGGACGTTACGGTTAAGTTGGGCTACGTAATGCAAGCGACCGGCTTTACCTCGTCAAAAAAGCCACACGATGTGAATACCGAGGCTGCGCTGTCATTTTTCAGCCAGGCCGGCTTCGTAGGCATTCAGATTTTGCTTACGAGCATACCACTGGTCAAGGTGTACGAACAGGTATTTCGTCATCCAGATCGCACTGATTCGAAACCCCAAGTCCGAGCCTTGACTGTGTCATCTTGCGTAATCACACTGTCACGCGACACCCTGCCGTGGTGTAGAGCAGCAGCCTGAAGCAGATTTAGATCTCACCGCACTCTCCTGACTAAGACGCTCGTCCGTGTGACGTATTGTAGAAGTGAGAATTATTACCGTAGTAAGTCTATTCCAATACAACAATTATACACAGATTACTCACAGGGTCGTCGTATGGAAAAGCTGATTGCCACCCTGGACAGAAGAGCCGACGCCTCTCCCCTAATTTTCCAGATTTTGGAGCTGTTCCATGTCACAAGAGCTACTGTATTGACGGTAAGCTTCAGTGGTTATATTTTCAGCGGGACAGGACACAATCAAATGGTCTAATTCAGCGTATCCGTGTACTTACAGACGTTCACCTTGATAGCAACATTCGCCATTCTTTCTGTGGAACTGTTCGATCGATAGATCACCTAGTCGCTGGAGTCTCTTTCAGGAGATTCAGCTGAGACACCCAAAATATTCGCCGCCGAAAACGTAAGATCAACTGTTCGTCCGGCGTTTTAACACCCGTTTTGCGTCCGCAAACGGGTTGTATGAACGCTACGGCATCTCATCACCCAGCAAACAATACTTGTGGTTCCACCTTTCAACGTTTTCAGTTTTGCTCGTTTGACACTTTATGCGTTTTCCCTTGCTTTTCGTAAACAAACAATCGCAACTTTCGTACACCACGCCTTTTGAGCCTCTTCAGTTTTACGAGTTCCAAGAAGTTGGGAGTCTACCGAACGTCGTCCATAACCACCCAAAGTATGGTTCGGCTACAATGCCAGATAATGGATGTCATCTAGCCAGAACGAGGAGCGAGGTCCTACTTTGCTCAGCGTACAATATTGCTCATCTGCATCACGCCTGCGTTACCAAGCCTAAGAAGCCTGTGCACAGCTCGTGACGTATGGTGAGTAAAATATCACCTCGCTCGCAAAGTAACACCTTTCTCCGCGCACCGGCTTGCCTCCCAGAGTATAAAACCGTTTAGCACTGCGGAACCATACGGCAGCAGTGCGGCAGCACCATACGGCAGCAGAAAATCAAGGCATGAGAAATAGACTTCAGTGTTAGATCCAGATGTAACATCGAAGTTACCATAAACGAACAGTGACGCACAGTACGATCTTCTGACGTCAGTAAGACCAGCCATCACTCAGCCTGTTCTGCGTTTACGGCTGAACGATTCGGGTTGTCCGGTTTTCTTTAGAAATTGTCCGTGGTTCGTCGCAGGCCTTCAGTCTTCGCTACTTATGGCGATTTCAGCGGAGACTCTGATCAAGCTCCGACCTCACGTGCCGGAGTGACGCTCTATTACGTAGCTGCAAGGATAAGAGGAGAAGCAGCGGACAACGCACTTCAACCGCACAGCGCCTCACTAAACCATCCGTTACAACGAATCGAGTCAGTTTCCGCCTAGCAATGTCCTCCCGACCGGAATTCTGTCCTTATCCTCAGGTAATTTCCTTTTTATCATACCTCAGTAGCAACTTTCGCTCGTCTTCCAGTAATATCTGCTTGATTGTTACTTGCTTTCTGAGCAAGTGAAAGGTTTCTTTGCGGTTGCAGACAACACGACAGAGTCCACCTGATCCTGATGCAATGTCACTGACAGCCCACGTTGTCTTCTTGTTTTGTTTTGCCGATTGCGGCCGTCTACTGTGTCACTAATTGGGTATCAGTGGCCCAGTTTTCGTACACACTTTTCTGCTTCCAAAGTACTGTAATGCTTCATGAATCTTTCGCATCACGTCACAGTACGCATAGCATGTGAGGGTAAGGTGACGCGTACAGTACAGACGTGTTGTGACGTACGTGGGTGAGATTCATGAAGCACTGCAGTACACGTTTTTGACATCAGGTTGTTTAGAATACTCAAGGGCATCACGTCGTATAGCCGCCAGGCTTCGTCACGGATGGATTCTCCACAAAACTGTTCGCCCTTTTAGGACGCCAGCGCGCCAGAAGCTTTGCGAGTTTAATCGACAGTTACTTTGGCCCACCTGGTCACCGTGCTTCGGGACTCCTTGGTCGGTCTGCGAAGACCTATGGTGTTCACTCTGCCAAACTTCTTCGCTCAGTGGACGATTGCTGTGTGACCCACCTTTACGGCGATGGGTGACGTCACACGCCGAGCGGCCTAGTGCCGGAGCAACCTGTCAGCCAAACCTAGACCGCCCATACCGTGTTTTCCGTTTGCGCTTCGCTAGCTGGTATTCGCTATCGCTACAACGGGCGCCGAAAGCCATAACGGTGGGGTTTTTACGGCCCATGTTAATTTCGTCCACTGAGCGAAGAAGTTTGACTCTGTTGCTCTTCAGGTCGGGAGAATTTTGAAGTTTAAAGCTTCCACAAGTGGAGCTATACGTCGTACTCGCGCCCTTACCGAAGTTGAAGCTTCTTAGCGATCTTGGCTTAGGATTGAGCAACAATTGCGTTTGTTTTCATAAAGGCCTTTTTTTGCCGGTATTATATTATAACCATGCAAGCTGTTCGCTTCAGTGTTGTTCCGATACAGTGTATTTTGATGCGTAATGCAGAATTCAATTCTGATATGGCCCAATGTAGCCTCAGATTCAACATGAGTGACCGGATTCGAATTAGCCCCGCTGTCGTATCGGAACAACACTGGTTCGCTTCGCCTCCGGCTCGCTCGCAGCTTGTCGATCAAGCAGAAAAGTGAAAATTTTCATTGGTCATTGGAAAGTACAGGTTCACCAGTTCCGACACGTGTTCAGATAATGGGTGTATGTCGTAAATGCCAAGTCAAGCGCCAGACGAACTGAGGTTTTACGTCAAAAAACCGAAAACGCTTGCAAACTCCGTAGTGAGCCATACGAAAAAGAAGAACCATATCATTGGTAGAGCTGTGTCTGAATGGGCCAAGGCCGTAACTGTCTTTTGCCGCATAAAAATCTTAATGTTGCACAAAAAAATCTTAATGAATCCCGAAGGGTGCCCGCATGGTAGCAGCGACCATTTTGACCGAAAAAGATAGAAGATACGGTCGAAAAGAAGTCGGAATTGTCTTGGCGTAACCTGATGATGTTGAGCTTTGCAGGCCTCAAACAGCCTGTCAAAGAGAACGACAAGGAGCGTAATCTCATCACCGCTGTAAAGCACAACCTTGCTAGCCAAGAGCTGAATGCTTAACCCGTAGAAAAGCAGACCCCTAAGAAGCAGCCGGAAGATGAGGTGCTGAAGAAGCTAGTTGAAAGGGAAGATCGACGACCGCAGCGGAGCGCTACGAGTCCTTTCCTCCGAGGACTCTGTAGCATCTCCCACACGGGAAGTCCTGGGTATCCTTCGAGAAAAGCACCCGCCAGAAAGTCCGGACAGTTCCTTTGCAGATGCTCCAGACCAGACGGCACTTCCGGATAATGTGACGGTAGAAGATGTGGTAGCACCCGTCAAGAGTTTTCCGAATGGCTCTGCAGGAGGTGTTGACGGGCTTAGGCCTCAGTACCTCAAGGACATGCTGGCCGGTCCTTCGAGTGGAGCAACGGTGGCGCTGGCAGAAGCTTCAGCTAAGGTGACCACGCTGATGCTCCAAGGCAACATTCCAGAGGCTGTCTGTGATGTGCTGTACGGTGCATCGCTCACGGCGCTGAGGAAGAAAGATGAAGGTCTTCGTCCGATTGCTGTAGGGAATACCCTTCAGCGCCTGGCTGGCAAGATTATCGTGAAAAGAGTGGGTCGCGACATGGAGGCAAGAGTTCATCCAGAACAGGTGGGATGTGGAACGAAAGGTGGAGCTGAGGCAACAGTCCACCCTGTTTAAAGCGTTTTGGAAAGGGGGAAAAACGAAAGCCAAGTCCTTCTCAAGCTTGACTTCCGCAACGTCTTCAACACCATATATCGTGACGTTCTCCTTTGCGTTGTCGAAGAAGTCATCCCAGCCTACTACTCGTTGGTCTGGCAGTTATACAAGCACTACTCGAAGTGTCTCTTCGGCCAGCACACTTTAAAGTCCGCGAGAGGAGTGCAGCAGGGCGATCCTTTGGGACCTCTTCTGTTCTGCCTTGTCATGGAAAGCCTTACCAAGAGCCTTAAGTCTCCGCTGGACGTCTGGTACCTCAACGACGGCACTGTCGGCGGTGAGATTGGTCTCCTATTCTGATTTGCAGGTAGCAGTCGAAGAAGGGAAGAAGTTGGGACTAGAGCTGAATCCAACGAAGTGCGAGCTGTTCGCGTTCGGTGGATCGTCCCAAGAACGCCAAGCAAGCCAAGAAGCAGCTGCGACCGTCTGTCCTGGTATCGTGTTCCTCTCCACGAGTGACCTGAACCTTCTTGGTGCGCCGCTTCTGGAGGAGGGTCTGGAAGAAGTCTTCCGAGCAAAGACAATTAAGATCAAGTTGGTCCACTCGAACCTTAACTGGTTGTCTGCCCACCAGGCCTTGTTCCCACCCAGAAATTGTCTCTGCCTCTCCAAGCTATTCTACATTCTCCGGTGTTTCCCCGTGTGGAAGGTTCCGTGGGTGTTACAGGAGTTCAATGAGGTGGTTCGCGGCAGCCGGTCGGAGATCACAACGTGGAAACGACTTCCGGGCCATGCCGGCAAGCAACGCTGCCAGTCGGTTTAGGTGGATTAGGCATTTGTCGTACGGAAGAGGTCGCGCTTCCGGCCTTCTTGGCATCGATCCATTCCGCACATTAACTGGTGCTCGACATCCTGCCTGAAGCTGACGAACATCGCTGTGTTCAAGTGGAGTCTCCTCACCACAGCGGAGGTCCCTGTTCTTGAGCTGCGCCGCCAACAAAGAAATCCATGAGGCCCTAGTAAGTACCGCTTCGGATAACGGAAAAGCGAGACTACATGCTGTTTCAGACAAGAACTCCGGCTAGTGGCTCCACGCACTTCCATCCTCCTCGCTGAGCAACCTCCTCGACAACAACACCCTCCGTGTCAGCGTTGGTATTCGTTTGGGTGCCGAGCTATGCCGTCCTCATACGTGTCGGTGTGGATCCATCGTGGACGAATACGGTCAACACGGTTTGAGCAGCAAGTTTAGTGGCGGTCGTTACAGCCGACACAGCGCACTGAACGAGTCGCTCAAACGTGCCTTGACATCAACCCAGATCCCCGCCATCCTTGAACCTCCAGGAATTTTCAGGAAGAACGAGACGTCCGGACAGCATGACGCAAGTTCCATGGAAGAACGGTAAGGAGCTCGTCTGGGACGTCACGGTAGTTGACACCTTGGCCCTGATCAACTTCGCCATGTCAACTGTGAAAGCC
This sequence comes from Ramazzottius varieornatus, assembly GCA_001949185.1. Taxonomy (NCBI): domain Eukaryota; kingdom Metazoa; phylum Tardigrada; class Eutardigrada; order Parachela; family Ramazzottiidae; genus Ramazzottius; species Ramazzottius varieornatus. The sequence continues at coordinate 183,909 of BDGG01000011.1, read as the reverse complement.
GGATCAGCTGCTGATGCCGCCGAAAAGAGAAAGATTACCAAGCATTGACACATCGGAAGTCAGTTCCAGTTCCGCCCTGTTGGTCTAGAGACCCTCGGACCATGGGAATCCCGTGCCATGTAGCTGTTTGAGGCGGTCGGAAGAGAGATGGCAGAAGCAACTGGAGAATCTAGATCTTTTCAGTTTTTTAAGCAGCGACTGTCGATAGATATCCTTCGCGGCAATTGTTATTCGGTTCTCAGTACTATGAAAGATACAAGAGGTCTAGACGAGGTTCTTTATGTGTAAGATGCTAAAAAGGAGAAATCCGTGTAACGCTTGTTTGTTGTTTTGCGTCGCTGCCTTCTCGATTTTCAAGATAAGACTATTGGCTTAAAATAAAGACTAGTTTAATAGAGGGCGCCCGCACTAACTTGCTACCACCTCTTCGAAAAATTCTTGTATATTCTAGACTGAAACTAGAATTCTCAATCTAATTCCGCATGATCCCCCTTTCTATCCAGCATCTTCTGAACACGACTTTCCCAGGAAGAAAGTGATCGACGGATGACTCGAGGTCAACGTTGGGGCACACTTCTTGAAGGGCATTGGTGAGACCCTAGATCGTAGTGACCTTCCGCTCACCTAAACGTTTTTCAGAATTCCGTTGATGGCATAATCCAGCGGAGCAAAGTCGGGCTATTGGCCATCCAATGGTCTTGCGGTACGTAGTTCGGATGGTTCTCTTCCATCGAGTTCCGAGTCAGAATCGCCACGTGTAACTTCGCGCTGTCAAAATGCACCGTGATTTCCTGCGAGTATTTGGGGTAGAGTCGGGGAATGTCTTCCTTAACCATCGACGACAGGACATTGTCGATGAATGTACTGCGGTGTAATTTTTGCATTGCTGTCAACAACGTAGGGCTTCGACATACCGTTCCGCAGATTCCGATTGCGACCCTGATCGTTTTTGGCCAGTGCTGTACCGGTTTTTTGCGCCAGTCGGTTTCCGGCCATTCTGGTTGTTAAATGATTGAGGTCGTTTCAGCAACGTTTTCAATGTGAAGCCCGATGGGTAAGGCAGACATATGGCTAAAGTCTGTGTACTGACCGCGCGCAGCGCAAACAGACGGCTGGTTTGCGCTGCTGTGGACCCACAAACACGATTTCAGTTTTCCATCGCCCTAGCTCGACTCGAACGTCTCACGAGGAGCCATCCAGCACGAAAGTTGTAGATAATCACCTTAGCTACTTGGCGTTTCATTTCTGAGCGGAGACCTGTATTGTTGTTCGAGAAATTTTACAAACACCCCAGAAAACGACTCTGGGGACCGATTTCTCGAAAGATGTTGATGGTCATAACCAACTCAAAGTAGAGGTAAGCTCAGACATTCCCCTGCTACCGAAAACGTATTTTCAATATGTTTTTCCTTCGGCCACGATTTTTGAATGGAATTGTGATTGCAACTACAGCCCGCCCAAGTCAACTTGCTACCACTCATTTCTCCAAGGCCAGCTCGACTCGATTAGTTTTCCACTTCGAAATCAACTTTCCCCGGTTTAGCATTCTCTTTGCTGCCTCTCGGAAAATTATTGGCAAAAAATCTGTTTACGAGAAGTCAAGATCGACATTAACCTCGGGGAGGTGCTGAGTGAAAAACGCACCAGCTTTTGTCATTTTTGGGTCCGTTTTCGAAAAATTGTTTCTCAGGTTTCCGTTGGCATCCCGCGGTACGGTTACCAAAAACAATTAATACAAACACTGAACTAAAGGAAAAGTGGCTGGAACCGCAAATCAAGCGTTCTGTAAAACGGTCAGAAAGTTTTTCGCAAACGAGTTTTCCCAGCGAAACGGTCAGATTCGACGGTTTTAAATCGTTTGTCAAGTTCGCTTGGACCTTTGCTGGTCTTTCCCGATTCTTTTCGGCTACTAGAATAGTTATATGTTTATTTAGATCAATTTCAGGGTAAGAACTCAAGCATGGAATTTTGCAGACTGCGTTTTGCCCCCTGGCGGTACATCTTCCCCACCGGAAGTCATAGTAGTCAAGTTTTTCAATCAGCTTGTCACCATAATTGAACGAATCATAGCTTGGTTGAAGCAGCTTGAAAAGTTGTATGGAGAAACGGGAAGCACGAACGGGAATGTAGCATTCTGAAATTTTTTTTTACTCGTCAGAATGCCAGATGGTATCAAGTTGGCTTGGGCGGGATGTAGGTCGACTGTTCAGCGTCGTACTTCAGACTTGAGGTACTGTATTTCCTCAAGAGTCCTACGCAGCACGTGATGTCTTCCGTAAATTACACCCGGGTTGAGACCACACAATCTGCACATATAAAATCAACAATCAGGCTACATGGATCAGGACTAAAATCACTCTTCCTCCCAACCTTCGCTTTCTAACGAGCTGAAGCTACATTCAAATGCAGAATCCAGGTCATCCGAGTCTTCAACCAGGACTTCCTGGCTTGCTAACATACATAAGGGCTCAGGCATAATTTGAGCACCCACAAAAGAATTTCCTACTGTTGTCACTTTAAATTTCTCCCAAGCTTCCGAGGCAAAATCAATAAAATCCTGACGGCCTGGTTTCTTTAAATATCCTTTCTTGGTCATTTCAGTGCGCTGGTCACGCCACGCATGATACGATCGTCGCATATAACACTTGAATGGATGGTTCACACCAACATCAAGCGGTTGATAAGTTCCGGTGAGTCCGGCAGGAATTAACACTTGCTCGATTCTCATTTCTTCAAAAAGGAGATGGCTCTCCACCTTGCAGTGTGCAGGTGCCCGGTCTCGAACCACACAGCCGCCGGCATGAGTATCATCGAAGGTTTCTTTGATCCAGTGCAAATCAAACGAAGCATCCCACCACCCTGAGTTGGTACTGAAAATGCGGACGTTTTCAGGCACGACGAGTTTCTTTAAAATTCTGCTGGACAGCTTTCCAGGTTTCGCGTTACCCTTGAACACGATGGAGGCTGGGAATTTCGTCCCATCGGCAGATATAGTGTGGCATACAGTAATGGATTCTGGATCACCAGGAGGTTGGACCACCCGAACTTCTTTTGCACCTTTGGGAGAGAGCGTCTTCTTGTACACGTTCCGAAGCCTGACAGAAGTTTGATCCATGTTAATTATTTCGAAAGGTGGTGTTCTCCTAATTGAAACGACTTCTTCGATTCTCCAAAGAAACGACTCTTCTGAAATCTGTAATCAAAAAGCGTAGTAATGAAAAACACGTACGGTATCATAAAGAGGCGTATGACGTCGCGATATAAATAGGAGATAAACGTTTCACGAAACGCGGATTAATTTTTTTTTGTTGATGTCATTAGTCTCGCGCAACAATGTTTTTATCATACCAGATCTTCCTCCGTTCGTTCTAATTTCCGACCAGTCTTCGTCGTTGATCTTGTGACGATACTGTATCTTTTTCTGAACTTCTCAACCCAACCTCTCGAAGCTTTGAATTCGGGAATCTTCATTTCCTTCGCTACAAGGAGCCCTATCTTTTGAAGATCGAAGTTTCGCGTCGGCACGTACTTCTCTAGTCGATCCATATATCGACTGTACACCTCTTCTTCGAGCCTTGGATAAAAAACCTTTCTTCCGGCTTTTTTTACATTCTCGGGCAACTGACCGTTCCTGACAACGGATAATACAACGTGCATCTTGACTGTCGATCAATTTAACTTGTTTGAAACTTTAGTGTCTTACTTCCATCTTCGAAGCGTAGATTCATGAATGCCGACGGTTTTTGCGTAGCCACGTAGACTTCCTTCCCATCTTTCTAGAGCTAGCAGATGCCGCTGAGCCTTACCCAAGGTGTGAGTATCGTGATGGCTCCTCTTTTCCGTGATGCAACAGAAAAACACGAGACGAACAGATATACGTTACGCACACGATTAAAGCGAGTAGAATTAATCAAAATTTTCCACTGTCACGGTTTGTGTTGGAAAATCAAACAATCAACGCATCCCTTGTGATATGTACTGGTCCTATGACGTACTGCGTAGAACTCTTTAGGAAATACAGTACTTTTCGAGACAGGCACAGAGAGGCTTGCGCAGTCAGCTTCCACCCTGTACCTCCAGAGGATCTTTACGCTCAATCGGTTCAGCTCTGGTCAGTGGGTCAGGCACAAATGCTAGGCTTGTTTAGCCGTCTGTCTTGACCGCTTCTTTGCATTGGATAATAAGCGCCTTTGACCAACAACAGGCGCTTGCACTTCTGCGAAATTTACAGGGCAGCAAACACTTCTTTCTGCCTGTTTCATGCCAGTTTTATGATTGTTAAAAAAAGTCTCGCTTCTTTTCATTTGAAGTTTCGATGGTCCATCGCTTATTGAAGGGGTTTATTTCGGTACACGAAATTCAGCACGGACATTTTCTCGGTGCACAGGTTTCCCTACAAGCTGTTTTAGCTTGTCTCCGTACAGGGTTGTGAACCCTGTTCTTCTATCTTATTCATTCCTTCCTGATGTCGACCTTCATGCTTTCAATATATGGTGTGGATGGCATATTGACGGCTATCCGGAAAATCTCAACTGAAATCTTGCGCAAGAAAGAATGCATAATGTCTTGTTTAATTCAACTATCGCAGCAGCAGCGGTAGTTTTATTGGTGTTTTTACAGTTCAGAATTAGCTAATTATCAAGCTGACATGTGAGTGTGATCCTTGCTCGTGCCTTGTTGCCTAGACCTGAGGATGGTGTGGTTTCACCACACCACACCACACCACACCACACCGAAAAGAACCACTCTTTTTGGTTTCGGTGTGCTTGAAACACCAAATCGAAAAATTGGTGTCCGAGTCACACCGAATTTGCCGTTTCGGTGTCTAGGAACACCACATCACACCAAACCGAAAAACTTTTGGTGCACCAGATTTAATGAGCTAGTCAGCTAGCTTGGGCCAGATGAGTATCGCAAACTCGCTGTTTCGCCCCGTGGTTGATTCGACTAACTGTTGATTGTTTAAGCTGCGAAAATCTACCTGTTTGGAATGTTTTCTTCCGAATTCGTCTGTATTACATCTTGCCATCTTTCGACGGCTCTGTTCGTTCTTTCTGAATTCAGATAGCTGTCATGTTTGGAAACAGGCTGACGTTTAACCAGGAGCTGGAACAGATTCGTGCGGAGAGCGAAGAAAGGAATGCTGTACGTCGCGAAATGGACGAAGGTGAACTGGACGATGTGCCGATGGAGATTGCCGCTGCGACTTCGCCGCCAACTTCTCTAGGTTCACCGACTTCGACAGTCAAGAGTAAGAGCCGCCAATGAAGTGAAACGCCGAGCGCCCATCTACAGGTATTGGAATCTGGACGAGAAAGCGAAGAAGTTCAGATGTGGGTTTGGCAAGTGCACTCAGACTTACGCCGAAACCAACTCGAGCTCGATGCTGACTGCCCATACCAAGTCTTGTCACCTAACTGAATGGGAGAAAGCCGACGGCAGAACCACGAATTCCACCAGCTCAAAATCAGCAGCAGTACCCAAAGCGTTCCAACCCGTAGATCCAAAGCTGAGCCCTAAGGAGCAACAAGCGATTGACGATCGCTTCAAACGACTCATTACAGGTGAAATCTACTCTTCGCCCTTGTGGACTATCCTGAATTCAGAGAACTTGCCCAAGCTCTGAATCGTCTTTGTGAAGTACCGAGCAGGTTCACTCTCAAAGCTTGCCTGTGCGCCGACTTCGAAAAGTATAGGCAGAAGGTAAAGCTAATCTTGCAAGACTACCATCATATTTCTCGACTTCAGAATTTTGATTGTTGATTGTAGGTGAAAGCTGAGCTAGCTAACGTACCTGGACGAATCTCATTGACGTTAGATCCGTGGACTTCTGTGGCTCAGGAAGGATATCTGGGGCTTACGGCACACTGGGTGACTTCAGGGTTCGAGTTACAGGAGTTACTGCTCGGGTTTGTTAGCCTACCAGCCGAGCACACTGGAGAAGTCCTGAAAGAAGAAGTCATGTCAATCCTGAGAGACCACGGTACCGCGCACAAGATGTTCGCCTGGACTATGGATGGGGCCGTGAACATGAAAGCTTTCTTCAACGACATGAAACCGGACCTCAACTTGAGAGACAGAGCCTGAACGGGACTACTGAAGGTTTTTAATCACAAATCCATTCTTGGAAGTCCATTTCTGAATTCGGAGATTAAAACAGCTTAATTTTTGCGAACGATTGTCGCTTATGAATCTGCTCTGCAGTGTCGGAATTCCGGAGACGGTGCGTCTGTCATGTGATGAACAACGTGGCGGAAGTTGGCATTGAGGATGACTTCAGGCTGGTTAGTCGGGTACGTGAGATGGTCAAGTTCATACGAAGCCGAAAGCAAAGAAACAGTACATCGCATTGCGAGAGTCGGAAAAAGACAGAGACAAGGAAAGACATCTCAGGTTACCCTTGGATGTCTCCACAAAATGGAATAGCACTTTGCCAATACGGAGTGCTTTTGAGGCGAGGCACCACCTGGAAAAGTTTCGCGGCTACGTACCGTACCACCACGTTCAAGAAGAACCTACTGAAAGATTCTGAATGGGATGACGTGAGCCGCTTGATACGTTTTCTGAGTCCATTGGAAGAAGCCATAAACGACTGTTCGGCCTCGAAGTCTCCCACTTTCCATCTCGGCAAGCAGTGCCTGGCTATCCTTCACGACCACTTCAAGGTAAAATTAGTTAACTGATAGAAGAGCTTCTTCCGGTTCGTAATGAAAGTTTCCTGGTATTTGTATACCGTGGTTTGAATATGTTACTATTCGTGTTTAGTTTTCATTCTGCTCTAACAGAATTCCGAAATCGAAATGAGAATCACACTAGTATTAGTCACCAAAATACTGACGTACGAACCGAGACTGCTCTTCCATCAGATTAATTGATTTTCTCTTAAGGCCGTGCAAGACGACCCGAGCGAGGTGAGAATAATTTCTGCATTCGGTTTGGTGGCGTTTTCTATCACGGAACTTCGTTATAGGAACCCTACATCAAGAAGACAGCAGAGAACATGGAAACCAAGCTGACGTCGGTCGAACTGGATAGCTGGCAGCAGGAAGTCGAAATCGTTGCCCTTCTTCTGGATCCTTGTGTCAAAACAAATGCCTTCGCAAGCCCACGAAAGAAATTACAAGCCACGGAGGTGTTGAAGAAATACGTCGGTCTTTACTCGGATCAAAATATCGGAATTCCGGAAAATGTCACCGTTAGTCAATTAAAGCCTACATCTCTTCGCGACTCTTTCCTGAGAAAGATCACTAACGGGTCGACTGCCCAACAGAATAAAGTCGATAGTTATCTTGTAAGCTCAGCGGAACCGAAGTGCGACGTCCTGAAATGGTGGAAATCCCGACGTAATGTTTTCCCTGTCTTGTCAAAAATGGCGATTGACTTTATGGCTGTTTGCGCTTCTTCGGTCCCCTCTGAGTGATGGTTTTCGCGTGTTGGTAAGGTCTTTACCAAGCCTAGAAGATCACTAGATAGTACGACCGTGCAAGTTTCGATGTGTTGGTATTCTTGGTATTATTTTGAGTTTCCTACAGCGCAGTTCGATTTGTCGATGACGGATTAATAAATTGTGAATTCGCTCTTTGAAACGTTTTTCGGTTTTTCGATTTGGTTTGGTGTGGTGCACCGAAAGAGTGGTGCCCGATCCACACCACACCGGAAAAAGTCGTGTGGCTTTCGCACCGAAAACCCAGTTTCGGTGTGGAGAAGCACCGAACCGAAAAACACCACACCACACTTAATCACACTTTTCTCAGGTCTATTGTTGCCTGCAAGTCGGCTCATCTTGCTCTCTTTGATGGCTCTTTGGTCTGGCTAAACTGTATCGAGTCGAGCGAGAAAGCGCGCCGCCTGAAAGACAGCGTCCACAGACCAGCTGCCCCGGTCACTCTGTCCCAAAGATGACAGTCAGACTACTTCCGGGTAGACCCAACCAACTTTGAGAATTTGTATCTCGAGAACCACAAGAGATACCATATCGGTTCTTTTGGCTAGCATGTAGAGGACATGTTGATCTAGATTACTATGTAGTCTGAAAACCACGTCTGACGAACCTCTCGTCAGCCTCCGTGAGGTGTTATTTTGACGAGCTATAGCATTGCGCTTATTTGGGGAAAACTAAACTACGAACGTGCCCACGGCAGCGAACTGTAGTCCCTAATGGCCATCCTAGATCGTCGAGCAAAGGCATCTCCATTATCCTTCCAGGTATCGACGCGTTGTTCTTTACCGGAGCTTCGGTTCTGACGGTAAGGGAATACACACTGGGAATTGTCAAATGAATTGTCTAAAGAGGAATACTCTGTCCCTGCATGTTTTGCTGTCTACAGACTTTCACCCCTAGCTGCAACGTTTACTGTCGGCTCTCTGGAGTTCTTTGATCATTGACCATGTCCCACCGAGTCGCGGGCTCAGAGGTATTGATATTTCCGGTGAAATCCCCCGTCGTGAACACTGATGTCGCAGACGGGTGTTTTTGTTCCCTAATTCATGGGTTTGCTTTAACCATGCAGTTGCCCATAAAAGTTCGTGGGTGTTCCTCTCTGATGCATAAACTTTTGAAATGCCCAAAATGGGTTTTTCCAATGCTGCATCCTTTGAAAAGGTTTTTGCGTTGCAGTTTATGGTACTGCGTCCGTTCTCAGTGCCCAGACCCAAGCGTTTTACGGGTTTGAAATACAAGCCGTTTCTTATCTTCAGTATTACGTGGTTGTTGTTTATACTGGGTTTAGCTTATATAGTAGGAGCATGGTCTTCGTGGACGTATGAGTTTACCGTTCTTGTCGACGTCTTTACCATCAAAATCAACTTACTCCACTTCATTGCTCATCTCTCAAATAATTGCGTCAGTATACGTGGACCGCTTGTTCTATCGGTTTTAGTTTTTACGTTTCCGCGTGTTCGACGTCTGTCAGAGTCTGATTCCGTGGAAAGAAATATCGTCGAAATTGGGCCTGCTATCGAGAAATGGATACTTTTAAGTCGATGGGCGTTGCCTTTGTTCATCTTGTTGCTGACGCTTCAAGAAATGCCGATTTCTGTATATGGGCTGGACTTAGCAGTACCGGAATCAAACTACACAACAGCCGCATCCAATCGTACCATAATACTTGAAAACACCGCGCAGAGATTTTGGTTCGAAGCCGGTTTACGAGTAGCTTTCCGTTGGTTTTCACATTTTTGGTCCGATCAGGCGATCGTAATACTCGGTCTATGGGCTTTGGTTGTGAGTGAGCAGCTGGAATCCATCAGCAGACAGTTGAAAGCAATCGGCTCCAAGCACCGTAGTTTACTAGAACAGTGTGACCTGGCGGAGATGTTCATATCTCGCTATGAGGAAGTGCGCGATCTCTGGCTTGATATCAATCGAACTTTTATGCTACTGTTCAGCGTCGCATATGGCATCGATGTGATGGCCATGCTGGGAAGTGTAATGTCGACGTTTGGCTTTGTGTCTCTAAAAGAAGGCCGGATTGAAAACAAAGCGATTGTGATTATTTACTGTTGTCAGGCTGTTGTCGTCGGCGTTCGAATTGTCGTAATGACCCTTCCACTGATGATAGTACACGAGAAGGTACGTCACTGGAGAAGGTATCGTTGACAAAAATGAAGCAGTCTGAGCCACTATTTGAAACAGCTGAATGGCAGACTGCTGGAGATGCTGTCCATGATACTACAGTCCAGTCGCTCGACATGCGTAGAAAGGTTTTTGGTTTCAATTAAAATCCTGCCAAAAATTCACCGCACAGCATGCCAAGCTCAAGGCCAGAATTACATAACACATACATAACACATGCAGAACACCGTGCTGTAATTGGTGCAATCAGGTAATCAACTGGCAGGTATCCGACCGTGTGGAAATGGCAGGCAGTATAGTTCAATTTGACTGATTTCATGCTTCAAAATCAGAAAATTTTGTACACATTTCGAGCGGCTGGACTGTGTAACACATGTCTTCGATGAAGTGATCAAGTGGCGATTGACCGGCCACCATTTCCGCCGCTGCAGGCCTGTCAAAAAGCGCACTGCTGTATTGTCGCGTTTGTAGCCGGCATACTGGTCACCTTGTCGGAGGTTGGAGTTTTGGTTACCTACCTCAACAAGTTGTGGAAAAATATTCGAACTTGTTACCGGTTGCCACCAACTTAATACGCATGATCCGGTTTGATACCTTACCCTTCAAACCTCTTACCGGGCCCGTGAGATCTTTTAGCGTTAATCTTTATTTTTATCTTAGAAGATCTCAACCAATGAAAATCGAACGGAAAGGGGTTCTACTTTTTCTCCGTTGAAGAAAATCCGTTTCTCAGACTACAGAGAGTCCGTACCGGGTGACCATTCGCGACTTTCACAAAATACAATCAGCTCGTCGAAATCCGTACAATTTTTTTCGATTTGCGCCATGGGTACATAATCAGGTAATCAATGACACGCTGGGCTAACCGTGTGTGATACTGCACATTCATGCTCGACTGATTGACAGCTGACCGTTGATTGACTGGTCTGCCGCGTGCTCACTACCCGGGACGGATTCACGCGTACGACTGTGTGGAGGATTGTACATACTGAGGGTCAGAGATTCTGTCAGTTGATCTTCCCCCGTAGCGGGATGATCGAAAGCTGATCTTAACTTTCTAAAACGGTCAAGTTGACCCGCCTCGCGGACTAAGAAGTATGGCCGTAAAAGAATCCAAAAAAATGTTGGATGGGTTGGCCAGGAGGCTAAAAGTACCACCCATCGGTAGATGAAACAGAGCTTAAGCGAAGCAAGCATTCAGCTCCCCATCTGTGTCATTTCATGACGTCATTCTCAACGTGAATCTGTGAACCTAACGTGTGATTACTCTTGTAAAGCGAAATTCAGGCGCTCCTACGATTTATTCTCTATACTTGACTGGGTCTACGACGACACAGCTGGCAACTGTCGTCGTACACCGCGGCCTTACCATGCCGTGTTTCTGAAGATCGTTCGAACGACGTACGGAGATTAGGAGAAAGTACACTACAATACATGCTTCGATTTTGTATGAAGTTTGTCTTTCTGCAGGACGTAGCGCTGTCGCAGCAGATACTCCGAGTGAAGGTGAAGCAACCTGCAAGCGTCATGATGTCTCCTGTGGTAAGCATTTTTCGTTTACAGAAACTGGCATCAAGAACGAAATGATACTTCGTCCAGTAGTTTAGTCACAGTCGTTTGATTCATCGTACAGGGTCGCGCGTTGAAAACCTTGATCGGAAACATGGACCGAAGAGCGCAAGGTACCCCACTGTCCTTCCAGATGTTCGAGCTGTTTCATGTGACCAGAACCTCCGTCTTTGCGGTAAGGTTTAGAGCCGCTACCGTACCACGATGATTAGGAGTCTTTGATTTGTAGAAGGCAAACATATGATACGAATACCTCTTATTTATGCTTGCAGACGTTCTTGTTAATAGCGACATTGTCCGTACTGTCGCTGGAGCTTTTCGACCGCTAGTTTACCTTCTTCGCTAGCAGACGACTGTAGCGTCAAAGAAAAGACGCTCTAGGTGGGAGCTCCAACGGACCCGTTGACAATAGTCAACTCGAACGGACCCACTGACACTATCCAGCTTAACTATCTCCCTGGTGGATATAGCAAGCGGTGCCCTGTGCAACAGTATGCATATTTTCCCTTCTTGATTCCATTAGTGCAAATTACAAGGAGCTCTAACTCGTCAGCAAGTATCACTATAACATTTACGCTGCTGTGCGTACGTATTTGTCTTACGTCGTGCTCATGGTCGACTAAACGCATCTACCAGAAAATTTATACGCTCACGTTGTAAGATGGGCGACAATATCCATTTCGCAAAGCGCTATGTTGGAAATGTCCTCCCATTTACTGTACGATCTCGGTCTTTTGACATGGTACAGCCGCTGTACTACTGTACAGCTTAATGCACTACCACACCTTAAGGAAACCGAGAAAGGCGGTAGTCATAAGGGTTTCGGGATGATCGTCATCTCAGTTACCAACTGGCGTAGTTCTCTTTATTGCTGGCCCTGCGCGACTTCGAATGACAATAATCCCGAGATCGTTTGCCGGCCTCCCATCAACGGAAGAACCCATAACTAAACCTAACGAAGACTCGGGTAAACGATCGAGAGAAATATTGAAAAAGTTTACTTCCGGTTGGAAAATTTACTAGTTAAAGATCCTTATATTAGGTTTCGAGGTTTCCACTGTTCTTATGACGAACGTTGTCGAACCAAGCTCCAACGCAATCGCAAATTTGGGGGAGCCCCAGGCGAGCAGTCTGCTTGTACTGTTGGTCCTGCCAGATGGTCCCGGTCGGGCAAGTATCGTTTGATATACAGATGCGACATCGGCAAAGGCGATGCTGAACCAGAGTCCCGTATTGAATGATTCACTGATCGTCAAGGACCTGTTAACAATACTGTGGCGTACCGTGGGTCTAAGTCTTGTCTTTCGCGATGCTCCATACAACCTAGCGGATCAGGTGGTCGTTGTAAAGCCTCATATGATTCACTGACTCATACTGTAGCTCTAAAGTGCCTTGTCAGCGTGTAGGCACAAAACTTGAGTTTTCCCAAAAGTTTTCAGAAAGAGGGAACTCAAGGGTAGAAGGTTTTGAGAACGGTGTAGCTTTCGGTCTAACGAACCTCTCTCCCGAACTCCTGTTCTCTGGTTATAAGTTTCCCCGGCATCAGGTATACAGATACCCTTATGTAAGGCTTTACACCGTGATGCTCTGTGTTTGAGCGTTGATGGTGAGCGCTTCCTTGGGCATGAGTTGTGAGACACTAATAAGAGCAACATCAGCCGGTCAGCAGTCGATGGGTGCTGGCAAGTGCGTGATGCCGTACAGGCTTCGTTACTTCAACATCAACAATGTGTTCATACGGATATTTGATGCAAATATACTCGGCCGACGTCATTACCATGTTAGGTTATGTGATGTCGACCGTTGGATATTTATCGTCTAAAAAAGCTTTTCTCACACACGTACGACGGGTAACTATGGAATGCTAAAGCTTATGAGCCAGTTCACGGTGATTGCTTGGCAGGCAGCCTCCCGGCTTGATCATAAAACTGACTACTGGGCAAGCAGACTGTCTGTGAACAGGATTCCTTTTCTTGGAATCTCAGGCTTAGCTCTTCTGTAAGCAAGAAGAAAAGCGTTCACACAGGGCAATCAGCTCTGTCTTGTGCTTAATTAAGGAAGATTGACCAAAGCAGAAGGGAGCCGAGAAGCAAGCAGTACGCGTGTACAGGAACTGCAAGCTAGCTCTTCCGTCCATTCCGCACTTCTACTTCGCGGAATCCCGGGTGGACATCTTGCTGTCGGTAGATCAAATTTAGAGAGGAGTGCTTTGGTGAAATTTTTGCACTTCAAATATTAATAATTTCCGACGCACAAGACAAACCGGGCACACCCTTATGTATTTCGAAACTTCCATAAACTTGGCGTTTTCTGGAGCTGCGATAGATAATTTATAATTTATAATTTAGGAGAGACATCTGAGATCCCTATGAAGAAATTTGTGTTTTGGAGTGAAGCCAGGAGAAATTGAATTATTGCAACAATCATATGGCACAGATGGAGGCGGCAAGCAGGCTGCTGGCCAAGTTTCGCTTGGTAAAAAATTTTGTTCACGCGGTTTATTACGCGCTAATGATGCCTACTGAGAATGCAACTTGCCAGGCTTGCTAGGAGCGTGACCAGAAATTCCGTCGACTTGGACCCTAATTGTGCTCGATCAATTATCGGTTTTTGATCAGCCGATCTTTATGGCATTTTAATGTCTTCTGCCTGCCAAGCAGATCACCGTGAACTGGGTCTATGAGACTGGCCTTTTCGCTACGGCGGTACGGAAGTACGTACGTATTCCACTGATTCACACTAATGTACTTCTCCACACTTTTCTACGGTTGGATTCCATTTTACCGTCCTTTCCGCCTGTCCCATAATTTTCACTGTCCCATAATTACCCATCATGCGTAGGACGGGAAAATACGGGACAGGCGTAAAAGACCGCAAAATGGAAATTCGATCGTGGAGAAGAGTCAAAGAGTTTATTGGTGTGAATCAGGCGAGTACGTACGTGCTTCCGTACCGCGGTAGCGAAGAGTCCTGTCGCATAATTTTTACTGTCCCATTATCTCCTATCGTACGTGTACACTATCGCATGTCGTGTTCAAGTAGTGGCGGAAGGAGCCGGTATTCCGTTCACCACAATCTCAAAGAGACGAGTAGGTACCGTTCGATATTATTTAACTTACTTCATTACTGTAGTCCCTCGATGGTTCTGCGCAGTACGTCATCATCGTGCCCGTGAATTACACCCGCACTAATATCACCGATTGTTCGATTGTCGCCGACTAGTACACTTCACTAGGGTGTAATCTTTGATTAAAGGCATACGCATTCTCTTCCCCCCTCAGGTCATATTTACAGGCACGTCACGTGATTGCACGGAACCATCGAGGAGTACAATAAAAACCCCTCTCCCAGTGTCGTTACCTTACACAAGGTGGATTTGTTCTATTTACCTAAAGGAGCAAGAGCTGTCGCAGCTGGCTGTTGAGTATAAGGTGCGCAGATCGGCATAGCTGACCTCTTCCACCTCAATAAATTGGCCGATCCCTCTTTGCTTTAAACGAAGGCCGAAACGTTGATGCTGGTACAGGGTAAAGAGCTGAAATCCCTGATCGACATCCCAGAGAAACGAGCTGAAGCAACGCCTCTAGCCTTCTACGAACTGGACGTGTTTTTTGTGACCCGAGCATCTGTTTTTACGGTGAGAATGTCAACAGCGATGGGCAGAACGCTTACCACTGATAAGTGATAATGGTGACCTGTCTACAGATTTTCACGTTAATCACATCGTTTGCGATTCTATCCCATGAAATTTTCGACCAGCGAGCCCCTCTTTCCAGGGTAGACCACAGCCGCGATATCTCCCGGTATGCAAGGCTTGTGGCTAGTTTCATTTTGGAGCGAAAATGGAGGTTTCAAAACGCATAGCTCCCGAAAAAGTTTTTTCGTTACAGCTTTGGTTGCTCTCTCCGTTCATCTTTTCGAAGTGCAAGCAGACCAGTGGTAAACCGTTCTTCAAATCTGGAAAATGGCTTTCGGTTCCCGCGACCTGTTCACTTTTCCCCGTTGGCGTGATTTATGTGGTGGGCTCTTGGTCTTTCTGCGCATACGAATTCAGTTCTGTCATCATACGACTTATGGATGGAAAATTCCTCAGCTTATATTAATTTTTCTCGGTATTGACGGAGTTCAGCGTCAGTATTCGTGGTCCTTTGGTTCTTATCCTGTTACTCTGGAAGGGTTCCGGTATTCGTCGTTTGTCGTACCGGTATCAGAACTTCCTGGCCGCGAATGCTTTTCAGCATTTTGAGGCACTCAGATGGACACGCCTGAGTCACTCGGCGTTGCCGCTGTTTATCCTTCTGCTCGCTATTCAGGAAATATCAGATTTCGTATTATTTGTCAACGGAAACACGCTGAGAGTGGAGGGAAGGAAAGGTACTAACAAAACTTTCAACTTGTCAACGCCAATGACTTACGACGAAGTCTATACGGGAATCTGGCGTCAAGGCGGTTTAAGGATAGCTTTCCGAATGATAGCTCACGTCTTGTCGGACCACGTCGTTGTCGTACTGGGTTTATGAGCGCTGGTTGTGTCCAATATTTTTCGGTCGATAAAATCCCACCTACGAAACGCCACTTTGTCGCAATGTAAACGCCAAAATCTGGAGAACTATACTTTGATGGAGAGCTTGATATCTCGCTATGAAGGCGTACGATATCTGTGGCATGACATCAACAGGCTGTTTATGCCACTATTTGGAGCGGCTTATGGGATGGATGTCACAGCTATGCTAGGCTATGTGATCGCGACAGTTGGCTTCATCTCTTCTAAGAATCAGTTTGGAGGTTTTGTGGTCGTCCAGTCCGGACAGATTCTGGTTGTAGTCATCCGCATCTTGATCATGAGTGTCCCACTGGCTGGGATATATGAAGAGGTACACGTAAATAACTTGATCATTGCCATGGATATAACTACAGACACGCGGTTTTCCGGCCCTCGAGAATACTGGCTGCCTTTATTCCCCCTGGTGGACGTCATAGGTTCATAAGCTGTGCTGATATACTTTAGTCGGGTCGATTACGCCATTGATCGCCAGAATAATCGGAATGCCAATAATTGTGTCCATGACAATAGTTAGGCCGGTTATATGCGCCGAATTGAGTTTCAAGGAAACATATACGTTTGGGTTTTTGGGAGCTGATTGATGATTTGAACCTTCCGCAGCATGACTCATACCACTCATGCGTCCCCCGATCGAGTCGCGCACCCTGTTAGCTTACAGATCCTTTTATTGCGCGACTGTACCGTCACTCACTACCTTCGTGAACTCGCGCACCGAGAAGGCCTGATCAGTATCCAAAACATTCACCCATTAACCTGCGTAGGTCCTCCCGATTTGATTCGACATTGCTTTGAGGGGACGGTTTTAATTACGGAAAGGGTTACGAGGGTCAGAAGTACTCAATGATCTCTCCCTCTCGAGCTTAATGAAACGGAATATCCAGGTTCCGTCCGGAAGAGGCTGTCTTAATGTCAGAAGAAACGATAGCACAGACTGTCCGGCGTCAACCGCCGTCCTGTGGTAAACTGTAACTGGCGATCGCACAAGAGGACACGTAAACCTGTTGCGTTCTCAGTGATAACAAAACATTTCAGAAGGCAATGACGCAAATTAGAACAGAATCGAAGAGGTACTGTTGTACTGGAAAAAGTCTAGTAGGAAAATTTGAAATTTCCGAAAAGCGGTAATTGTTTACCGAAAACCAATCAAGGTCTCCATGCTGGGACTCGATCAGCTGAAGACAGTGTGTCAACCTGATCTACTAGACTCGAACGATGAGTGCAAGCGTGGCTCAGCTCTGAGTTCAGCGAGCGTGTGCCACGAAGTTTTACTAGCCAATACGGCAAACCACGTGACTTCGACTTGCGCAAATCCCATCTGTAGTTGAGACACAGTCAGTTATAAGTCATCGTCACCCACACCTTTCGTTTGTTTCATCACATCTCCTGGTGCCGTTGTCCGTTTTCCATAATTTAAATTCCACCTCGTTGATGACACTTCAAACTTTTAGATCACGTGACGGACCAGTCGTCTTTTCCATCAATCAGCCGGGAACTGTCTGCAGACAAGACAAGGAAATATGGGTCGTTTTTGGCTGCTGGTCACCCGTCACGTGACAGGTTCGTGAGAGAGTCTGAACGGCCAGAACGTAGCTCGAATATCAGTCTAAGTAACTATCCGCTGTCGCTACAACGGGCTCCGGAACTCATAACGGAGGAATTTTTACGACCGATAACAATTTCGTCCATTGAGTGAAGTATGAAAGCACGACGCCGATGGTACACTGCCTACAAGAAAAAACCGACCCCCCCCTAATCCTTCGCTCAAAAATTCATAACGTTAGACCGGACATTCTGATGTCTGATCTTTAAAGCGACCCTTGATGCTCAGTGTTTGTTCAACGCGATCACGTGACTTTTCAAAAAGAAAATCAACGAATCAACCAGTATGATAAAGTTCGCCACCATCGAAAAACAACCTATTTTTGGAGCAGCGTAGCACGGTCAGTCCATCGCGAAACCTTGACGCATTGCTGTCCAAAAATGCAACAAGCATTGGGCTACCAGGTGGAAAAAAAATCAAGGCAGTCAAAGGTTTCGTCGAAGAGGGACTTGTAGCGACCTATGCGCCATTTTCGATGGAGATTACACGTTCACTCTGCAGTTTTCAGCAAATCATCCGCCAAATAGAAAGTTATGTCGTATTTGCTGCTGTTTTTTGCGCAAAAAGTTTGAGGCTACACAAGCCACACAAAGTTGTCCAGCTAAACATAAAAATACGGCCCTTCATAGTTTTTGGATCCAACATCAACGCCAGGATGGCGCGAAGGTCGCTGCGAGTTGCTCCTTGACGAAACCTTCGACTGCCTTGATTTTTTCTTCACCTGGTAGCCCAATGCTTGTTGCATTTTTGGACAGCAAAGCGTCAAGGTTTTGCGATGGACTGACCGTGCTACGCTGCTCCAAAAAAAGGGTTTTTTCGATGGTGGCGAACTTTATCATACCGGTTGATTCGTTGATTCTCTTTTCGGAAAGTCACGTGATTGCGTTGAACAAACACTGAGCATTAAGGATCGCTTTGAAGGTTAGACATCAGAATGTCCAGTCTAAAGTTATGAATTTTTGAGCGAAGGATTAGGGGGGGGGTCGGTTTTTTCTTGTAGGCAGTGTATAGGTCAGCAAGCGTTCTTGCGCTTCGGCGTTGGTGACGACCAACACAGTAAGTTCAATTGAGCTTCTTCGATATCGAACTACACCTTTTGCTGTTCTGCACACATAGATTACAGGAATTTAGACCATCAGAGCCACAGCAAAATTCACTTTATGCGCCAAGTGCTTTAAGTGCATTGTCATCGCGTATTTTTGGGTAAAAAGTGCAACGGCAGTGAGCAGCAGTTCAAGAGCAGATTTCGTGAACATAGAGGATTCGAAGGAAAATGGCTCGTAGGGTGCGATTATAAAAAAGAGGTTTTATGGAAAGCAGTTGCTAGAGTTGTTACAGTAAAGTTCCGCTTTCACTGGCTTTGAGTCTCCCCATGAACCTACGAGTCCTGTACCGATCCTGTTCACGTCCCGAACGACCTGCCACCAGAGACAGAACGACGCGTCACCAGACTGGCTAGTGCGCACTGGCGCAGCCTGCTTGCGCTGGCGATACTGCGCACTTTCTGGGTAGGCGGAGCATACTAATGACGCAACGCGTTTCAAAACATGCCATGGCGGCAAGTGGCCGAACAGACAAAACAGAAATCTCACTGAAAATCTTAGTTGAGCTTGTTCGGCTATTTCGATAGCACCAGTTTATAGGAAACGCTTCATCGTTCCCGATAACCGGTCTGGTGAGCCACATGCGTGGTTCGTTCTCGAGTGAACGGCTGTAGGAGAAGGTACCGAGTGACCCATTTCAACAAGAGTGAGGCTCTATAAGTCATGTCAGAAACCTCCAGCAAAACTTGACAGCTGGCCGTCGGGCTACCTGCCTGTCCGAAACTTGTGCGGACTTATCCGAACGTGTTTCGACGGAAGCAAATCATGTATAATCAAAGAAAAGAAACGGATTGGAAGCGAAGCGGATCGCATCGCGATCGAAAACGGACCGGACTAGGGAACGGCTGCGCACCCGGATCTTGAAACAACCTGGGGAAATACAGCTCAGAGGGTCGTTCCGACTCCGTTCGCTCGTCGTTCAGCGTCTTTTCTTGACCTGGTCTTTCTTTATTGGGTCGGAGGCATCGCTGGCGGGTGCAGCGTCGACACTCTCGCTCGTTTCAGAGGTCTCTGAACGTGCCTGTTGCTGACTTTTGCTCGAGCTCGATGATCTGCTGGAGGTATTACCACTCTGCGACTGTACGGCTACCGTGGTTTGCTGAACGGCAATCTCGTCCTGATTATCAACAAAACGGCACCTTCCTGGTACAGGCGGCTGTTGGAGTGGTCTTGAAACTGTCCCGACTGGCCGCAGTCCACGTTGTAGAAGGCGTCGCAGATCAAGGTGATTTGGTTGAACAACTATAAAAACAACGCTTGAAGAACACTGTCTAATTTGACAAAGCATCAAATTCAAAATGGGAAAAACCAACCGTCATGTTAGGGCACAAGCAGCTGGTCAAGTTTCCATTGACGTCGCATCGGTGAAAGACCTGAAATCGGTTGTTCTGGTCAGCGTAGAAACCAGGCTGCTTAAAGGAAGCGCAGTCAATGTTGACCGCAGGAATCTCCGAAAGAGTGGGGTAGTCTTGTCCTGCCTGGGCATTGGCCACCAGCTGTTGAATCTCCTCGCTTTCCAAAGGTGCCTTCCCACGCAGTCGTGCCAGAGCATCCCAGACTTTGGGTTGCTGGTCCCCGTTGGCTCGGCGGACGCGGTGGTGCGAACTGGCGCTGGCGGCAGCCACGAGGACTGCAAGGAAGACGAAGACCTTCATGGTTCGGATAGTTCTCCGATCAGTGAAACCGTGCGCCACTTGGAATGTCGATCTTATTGAAGTTTTTTTTTTGCGGACGTCCCATATTTTCACCTCACACTGCACAGCGCAATCGGTCAGTTGATTGCGGTTGTAGGCAAAACAACCTTATCCCACTCGGCCGAAATAATCTTACTGTGTATCGTTTCACGCAGGCGACTTCCCTGACTAGGTCAGCGAAAAAATGCAGCGACAATCCGGTATATTTCAAGTCCCCTGCTGCCTTAACTGCATATCTGCGGTGATATTACGGTAGAAAGTATTGTCTACGAGATGGCCAACAGAACGGCCTGGAGCGAAACTAAACTGCATAAAACCACAAGGTAGGACATAAAACACGTTTACAGGTTAGTGGGTGAATTATTTTCTGATATGACACTAGGGCTAAAAGGCGAGAGCATTCCGATCTCTTTGGTATCAACTTGCATCGAATCTAGGGACTTCAACACAGAAAAGACATTCTCGAAGCCGATCACTCCATTGCCTTTCTTCGCCAGCACTGGAAACATCCGCTTGCTCATTCCCAACAGAACCTTCAGCGAAGGATGCATGGAAGGCCGCGAAGCTGATGTAGAAACCGAAACTACAAACCAGAACATCCACGTTATTAACACTTTGAGCACGGGGCGGGAAACTCACTTTCCCGGCGCACACTCATTCGTGCGCAGCAAGTTTCCAGTTTCCCTTTTGCTCCCCGTTTTTTTTCCGTTTGCCCGGACAATCAACCCTTCTTAAAACTAAAACTAGCGGCTACTGGACACTGGCTCTGCAAACCTGTGTGGAATTTTTTTCCTTTCTTAACGGGATTTCGGCGTAGCCGGCAAATTACCTTCCAGCCAGGCTCTCAGTTAGTCGGGAGTCACCAACATAATTGTTGCGCGAGCCCAAACATTTTAGTATCTTGCGAAAGTATCAGATTCGTGGAAAGATCTGCCCAGTGGTCATTAAAAAAACCTTGAAGCCTGGCCGTTTTGAGTTGGCAGGTGGCGCACTCTACATCATATTCCAAAATTTTGGCCAGTCGATGAGGTGGTGATTGCTCTAATTTGGCACCGCCCCAAGTATTAACCAGTTAAAACAAGGCGAAAGTGACTTACCCGCATCGTATTCTGAAAGCACGAAATCGCGCAGTGCTCAAGGTGTTAAGATGGTATACTTTATGAGCATTCGGAAGCTTGGCAAACAAACTCGATGAGATCGCTGTCCCAAGTGGCGCACGCTTCCAGCCAATATCACTAAGAAGGTACGCCGCCTGAGAAACGATCTGGGTGAATTTGTTTGTCGAGCTTCGTAAAATCCGGAAATAAAACAGCGATTGAAATTATTTTTAACGAAGACTTTCCTACCTAAAATTGAACTGTTTAACGCAGCGGCAACGGGTTCCCTTTGCTGATGATCAAGAAGATGCTTGAGCGGAGACGCCCATGGATCACTGTACGCCATCAAACTGAAAGCATCCTGGAAACAAAATCAAATCTAGAAAAAAATCGAAAGAAACACTTGGAAACTTAAGAACTTTGTTACCGCAAGAAGTTTCTGGTTTTCGTTGTTCCGACCCTGGTCCAGCCGCATCTCAGCGAAGAACTCGTGGAGATGCTTGCCGAACATGAGCGTTCTCGTCAGCATGGCCGCGTTGAGGATGAACGGTGGACGATTTTCTTCGTCATCGTCGTCTTCGAAGTCCATAGACTGAGCTACGCTATCCCCATTGGCATGCTTATCACCGTCAGCGACTGTGACTGTGGTGTTGTCGACGTCCATGGAAATGTTCAGATCAACCAACGGTTCCTCTTCTACCAGTTCCGTGTCCATGTCGTATTCGAACTGCTGAGCAGCAGAACGATCCGTTTTTCGCGACGAGCCATTCTTGTTCATGTCCCGCGGACTTGGTGTTCTGTTGTGCCTTGTTGGGGCTTTCACTGTAAAGAAAGTGAGTCTTCCAAAATAGATATAGAGGTCTTTCCGATAGCATCCCACCCCAAAGCCACCCGGATTTCTACTCAGATGGACTATACCCGATTCAAATCGACACCACGCAATCGGCATTCCGCACATAAGGCTTACTGACAATAAGCCCGGTTTCTACTTCTCTGGCATAACTATATGATATTGATACAATAACTGAAAATCGATATTCTAAACCGGAAATTTCAGAAAAAATGTGCACTAACCTTCGTAGGAGACTTCGTTGTCTCCCTCGTCCGCGCCACTGACCATCTCGATGAACTGCCTGACTTTGAGGCGGAATAAGAGTCCAGGGTTCTTTTCCAGCACGCCAGGAAACAACTGTGAAGTCATCGCAATGGCATCGCTGATTCTACCTTCCAAGACCAGTCTCTGAATATTCTGCCTGTTGGCCATCGACGCTGTGGCTTCTTTAACTTCTAATCCGCTCGACTTTGAGAAAGCTTCTGCTGAAGCGTGGTATCCGTTGTGGACAAGGTAATCCAGCACAACTCTGGAAAAGGAACAATAGCAATATTTACATAAGTATTTCTCAGTGAATAATTCGACTCAAACCTTTGCAAAGTCTGTTCCCATTCGCCACGGCTCAACTTAGGTGAAAACCTAGCAATGATCAGTCTCGACTCTATCATCAGTTCCTTCCTTGCCATGTCCACATCGAACACGAAAGGGTTCTGGCCGAAGTTGGTCTCGACCGTTTCGCCAGCTGACTGTAGTCCCACACACGGGTATAGGTTCGGTGGTAGATCAGTGAAGGCGATCCCTAGGTCTCTTCCGTTCAGCGTGTAGAAGCACCTGTTGTGCACCATATCCACCCCACAGCCCACGATGTCTCCCGTCGTGAAGGTCGGACCGTAAGGACGGCCACTGCCAGATGACCAGAAGGAATGACCGTCGTCGCCGTGATAGCCGTACGAGCCTTTATCCCAGCCTGGTAGTCGGTTGTTGTTGACGTCTTCCAAGGAGAAGCCCACGCCGATGTAGCCTTCTTTGCCTTTACTGAGCACTTTCACTTCGTAATAGTACAACCCACAGGAAACGGGAATGGGATGCGTGGCTCGGCAGGCAGCTGCGTCCTTTTGGGACTTGCCTGGACCTGAAAGCGAAATGAAATTCACCGTGCAAATAAACCACGCCAACACGTGACCGGTCATGCGAAAGCTACCTGGCAAACATCACGTGGTCGACCCTCGCATTTTAAATCTAAATTCGAACGCCTTGTATCCACGCGCATGACGTCATCGAAGAGCTTAGGGGGATGTACGAACAACACAGACATCATGCATTACACTCGTGACGTCTTTAGCATTTCACCCAGGTGCTACACCAAATTTTACTTCCGTTTGCGTTTCATATTTTTTGCTGGTTTGTAAGGAACTTGGCCCACCTTTGTACATCATCCTCGTGTTGTTTTGAGCCAAGGATATGTGATTAAATTTATCCTTGGGATTCCATGCCAGAGGGATTGGAGTTTCAGCCTGGTTGACCCAGGGATACAGCTCTGCTATCCTTTGTTCAAACGGCGTCATGGTGGCTGTATCCAAGCTTGTACTAAGATGAAAACTTCCGACCGATCTCCCGTAAACTTATCTGAAAGATAAAATCTTCAGGTAAGACGATAAGAGGACTGACTATACAGTATCAGGTATTCCACAGTAAAGGTTAGAAGCCAGAACGCAGCGCGTGCCTTCAGTGGATGTTAGTCATTTCACCTTCTTTTCGGAGTACGTCTCACGTCTGGCGGTTCGACTCCCACAGCGAGGTCCTCAAGCTGTGTCAACGTCCATGAGAGAAAACGAAACAATGGAACACAAAAGCGTTGAAAAAGTGTGAAAGAAAATGGAAGAAGCCTAGAAAGTCGATTGTTTTTCCATCGTGCACGTGACGTCATGAGTCACACCAGCTGCAGGACCAGCCGTTCGACTCCACTCGGTGCCACCGTCGCCGAACCAAACGGTAACGGCTCGCAACGACGTCATGTGTCTCTTTCTAACAGTACTGCTGTTCACTGAGTCGGAAAGCGTCCCCGCTTGACCGCTGGAGACCTCAACCAACACCTCAAGTGAAATTAATAATGTTTGTGTTATTTCCTCCGTGATTCGAGCCACTCGCGTTGTGTAAGTTCCAGAGCGTCCATCTTGTTACGTTTGCAAAACCCTTTGATGATCTGGGATGGTCCGAATGGGCCCCGAGATGGTGACGTGTAGTGTTGCCATGCGTCTTTGAAAGCTCGTCAAAGTCGCTCCGCATTTCGAAATTGAGGTTGAGAACGACCGTAATAATGAGTTTGTGCTGGAGTGTTTCCATCTTTCCTCGTATTCGTGCCACCGTTAGTTTTGAGCGTTCCTTGTGAAACATCGTCGATGTCTGTTTGAGACCTTAATCTCCATGGCTGAGAATTCCGGGATGCAGCGGTTGATATTGATGGTCAACCGCTTGCAGCAGGCCTTCTCGCAGCTACCCATCCCGTACGGCCTCGACCTTCCTCAGATAGCCGTCATTGGTGGACAAAGCGCTGGGAAGAGTAGCGTGTTGGAAAATTTTGTCGGTCGAGACTTCCTTCCACGAGGTTCGGGCATCGTCACCCGCCGCCCTTTGATCCTCCAGCTTCTTACATCCTCCGAAGAATATGGCGAGTTCCTGCACTGCAAAAATCAGAAGTTCACTGACTTTTTGGAAATCCGCCGGGAGATCGAGCGTGAAACTGATCGCTTGGTGGGTCACAACAAAAATATCTCTCCTGTACCAATCCAACTCAAGATCCATTCGCCTCACGGTGCGGATAAACAGCCTTCAGTGAGCATAAATGCATAATTCTCCTAATATTCTAATATCCCCAGTCAACTGTGCAGTAGTGAGATTTTCCTCTGTATTTTTACAGTCCTCAACCTGACATTAATCGATCTACCTGGTATGACCAAGGTCCCCATCGGTGACCAGCCGAAAGACATCGAGAAACAGATTCGTGAGATAGTACTGGACTACGTCAAGCGAGAAAACTGTCTGATCCTCGCAGTTTCACCCGCCAACTCTGACTTGGCCAATTCAGACGCCTTGAAGATCTCGAAGGAGATTGACCCGATGGGGATGCGGACTATAGGGGTGATAACCAAGCTGGACCTGATGGACGAAGGTACCGACGCGCGGGAGATCTTCGAGAACAAGCTTTTACCGCTGAGGAGAGGCTATATCGGGGTGGTGAGTCGGAGTCAAAAAGATATCGATGGACGGAAAGATATCTACGCTGCTTTGGAAAGTGAGCAGAATTTCTTTCTAAACCACCCGTGTTATAGGTAAGCGGGAACATCACCGAAGACCAGAAAGGTCTAACGACTTCAATCATCTCCTCCATTGATTTTCTTTTCAAAAGTTGCTGTTTTTTATCTCATTGAATTTAGTTTCTGTCCGCGTGCCCGGGTCGCTTCCACCTTGTCTCTTCCGTCATTCTTCTATATTCCTTTCCAGGCATATGGCAAACCGGATGGGTACACCGTACCTCCAACAAGTCCTCAACCGCGAGCTAATACAGCACATCCACGATGTTCTACCCACCATGCGCGAACGAATCCAAAAACAAGTGACCGCAATGGAGAAACAAATGCGTGACTACCACGTCTACACAGCCGATGATGAGCCCGCCAAGCGCACCAAGCTCATGCTGGTCCTCATCCAACAGTTTGCCAACGACTTCGAGCGGGTGATCGAAGGTGCTGCCGCTGGACATTACGACGTCAACACGAACGAATTGAGTGGTGGTGCTCGGATCAACCGGCTCTTCCACGAACAGTTTGCTTACGAGATGGAAAAAACCAACTTCGCAGAAACGGAACTTCGACGGGAGATCGCGTATGCTATACGGAATATCCACGGTGTACGGATAGGCTTGTTCACACCAGATAAAGCTTTCGAGACGATCGTCAGGACGCAGATTGTGAAACTGAAGGAACCGGCGTTGAGGTGTGTGGATATGGTTGTAGCGGAACTGGCAAAGATACTGCATGAGATTAGCGAAAAGCTAGTGTTGTTCCCGCGGTTGAGAGATGAAGTGGAAAAGTTGATTTCAAGACAGATGAGGATAAAGGAAAAGACGGCCAAGGACCAAATTAGAATGATGTTGGATATTGAATTGGCGTATATGAATACCAACCATGAGGACTTTATTGGCTTCCAAAATTTCGGACCAAGGTCAGCCAATAATTTTTCCACGTGTCTGTCTCTGTCATCCAAATTGATGTTTTTCTACAGTAACGCAACGACGGAGACGGCCAATAAGTCAACCAAGCCTTCCGTGGAGAACCCGGTAATCCGCAAAGGCTACTTGACCGTACAGCGCACCGGTAACTTCATGCGAGGTGCGAAAGACCAGTGGTTCGTACTTACCGTGGAGGATTTCACCTGGTACAACGACATGAGTGAGGTCGAACGGAAATTCATCATACCGGTCAAAGGCCTAAAGTATCTCGAAATCGACGCTGGGTTCCTATCCCGGAGACCGGTGGTTGCGTTGTACAATACGGATGGCCGGTGCGTCTACAAGAACCAGAAACAGCTCGAGCTAACCTGCACTAACGCTGACGAAATGGATCGGTGGCGGAACGCCTTTGCGAAAGCTGGAATAGAAGTGACCAGAGTCGAAGAGAAAATCAAAAATATCGTAAGTCTACGTTATCAGTTTACAAAATCGAGCTGAAGACAGATGAAATTCGTGCTCGACTTTCGAAAAACTTTCCTCCGTGGCAGACTTAAAATTGGAATTTTTCTACATGGTGACCCAGATACTGTACGTAAGCTGAGCACAACAGGTACTCCGTTGGTAGTTTCAGCACAGCATTAACGGTGGCACGGACACCATGGATCCCCAACTGGAACGCCAAGTTGACATTATCCGCAACCTCGTCGAATCCTACATGAAGATCGTCTGCAAGAACGTCCGCGATACCGTGCCGAAGACCATTGTTCACCTTCTGATCAGCGAGATGAAGCAGTACATCCACTGTGAACTCTTACCCGACCTCTACGCTCTCGGCAACCAGCAAGTGCTCATGGAAGAGTCCGTCAGCGCAGTAGCCAGACGCCGTGCCGCCCTCGCCACCTACGAGACATGCCGAAAAGCGTTGAGAATCATCGATGAAGTAGTAGTTGAGACGCTAACACCTGAACGCAATGACCTGCCGCAACCGCTACCCATGATCGACAATGAGAAGAGGCAGTTGAGTCAGATCGCCGTAAACGCCTTACCGACGTTGGACGGTTCCAGTATGAAGGATCTGCTGAATGCGATACCGACCATCAAGCCGCCACCGGGTCCGATGAAGAGTAGCTCGTCGACGTCGCTGAAAGCGGCGCCACCTGTGCCGACCAGACCGGGGATGCAATTGCAGCAGGCGCAAATGGCCGCGCAGGTGATTTCGCAGAACAGGACAATGGTCAAAGAAACCATGTCGGTGTTCAGCGTCCATGAAACTGGGACCTTGTCAATGGCTTTCGGGGACAAAGACGGCGCGGAAATAAGACTACCGTTACCACTTGCGCCTCGCCCACTGCCACTGCAATGACGGATAGACACATACGGGCTCGGTACTTTAGTTAATTATTCAGACACAGAAATCGAAGTGTCCGCGAAGAAGCTCAACGTTATTCTGATACAGTTGCAACTTGCGACGATAGGGAGGCGACAATGTATTTAGTAAAAAACACTGCCAGCAACAAACAGCGTTTAATTTCAAGAATATTAACGGATGGATGTTTTTGTGGAATTGGGTGCCAGGAATTGACTGAACTGTGCAACATAGAAATTTCCTGCGACTGGGTGTCTAAGGTCGTTCTTCCTGGCAAAGTCCCGAATCTCGAACTTCGTTCTGCTTGACTTTAGCGCTGTAAAATCCTGACCAGTTTGATCGATCCTGTTTTGCTGTTTGAATACGAAGAACACGTATCGATGGAGTCCTAGGGTCAAGAGATGAAGCTATTGGGTTAAACAAGCGGACTTCCAATATACAGTGATTAAACGACATACGGACAGGTGTACCTGATCCTTGCGGAGGACGGGCTCCTCCATATTGCATAACGACATCTCCTTGGCCAACATCGCTGCCCGGGATGTTTACTACCAGCCAGTGGTTGATTGGGGCTCTCGAAGCATTCTGACGACTTGGAGCGTCCGGGTCTAGATAAAAAAGGCTAAACCGTGTAATCATGTCGGTACAGTATCTTGAGGAAACGCGTAAGGGCCGGCGACACTGTCAAAAGATGGCGCCGCACTTCACGTTTCCTGTTCTTCACGCACGTTGCAGGTATCATGGCATAGCTCAGTTACCTGATTTGCTAAGGGTGTAAAGGCTGTTAGCGTCGGCTTTCCAGCTGATCGTTTTGACAGATGCATTGACTGTTTCCGGATCCAGCTCATTTCCAAATTCTACCTTGCTTCCATCCGGGTATATTATCTTTGAAAGGTAAGAGTGAATTGCGTCGAAAAATCCGGGATAAGTGCAGGGTGAATCCTAACCCAAATGGCGCAGGAAAACTAACGGTAATCGCTCCGGTTGGTGCAGTATCGATGAGGTCCGGTACAATACAATTCCTCTCAAAGGGGCTATTTCCATTCCCGAGACACGGAACTTGGTTGGTGTGGACCAAATCGGCGCATTCCACAACCAGCCAGCAGTAGAGCGCAAAAAATAACGCACGAAGCATGCTGTCGACAGGCGAGTTGCTGCAGCGCAAACGGGCGATGCGATACAGCTGTGAGCTGTCTACTTACAGCTGCATGCGAAAGAAAACATGAGAGTACCCGCAACGATACGCCATACGGTTATACACGCTAATGTTCTGTTTTTTCACGCTAAGCTTAGCGATGCTTCGGCCTAGTGCCGGTTTGAAGCTTCTTCGTTCATGATTCATTATCTTGCTTGGCGAACGTCGTTTGCGTATGCCGCTTTTGCGCCATCCGTCTGACACAAAGAGTTCAAAGTGAAATCTTTTGCTGACGGTCAACACAAGCAGCAAATTCCTGCCGAATTCATTCATCAGCTTTTTATATACTGTACTCCCGCGATACAAACGCCATACTCGTACGTACGTCAGGAATGTGCACCTCCCGGGGGCAGAAAATTTGAACTTTATTGAATCAATAATCAGTCGAAAAGCTGTACTCTAAAGAGGAATCTTCCGCCACTTCGTCACCACTGTTCTCTTCGATCGAACTAAAGCTAAATTCCAATGGCGCTTCATCATTCTCTACAGAAGTTTGTTCATTAGCAATCATATATGTTGGTTCAGGTAGAATTTGAGCCCCCACGAACGCGTTCTCGATTGTTTCTGGATTCACATCTGCCCAAGCTTGAGACACGAAGTCGATGAAGTCCTGTCGGGAGGGTTTACGAAGGTATCCTTTACCTGTCAACTCTGCTCGTTCTTTTCGCCATTCATGATACGCTCGCTTCAGGTTAGCCTTAAATGGAGCGTTTATGCCCACGTCTAGCGGCTGATAAGTGCCAGTCATTCCTCGAGGAATGAAAACTTGATCGACGTTCCTGCTTTCTAGAAGTTCTCTGCTTTCGAATTTCAGATGAGCTGCAAAATGGTCTCGAATGAGGTACAAGGTGTTCTGAGTATCTTCCTCGAACGACTGCTTTATCCATTCGTGATCGATCCTCGAATTCCACCAAGCAGTACGCGTACTGAAAACGCGAACGTTATCAGGAATTTTCAGTTTTCCTAGAATGTTCGCCGACAACTGTCCAGTCTTCACGCCGCCTTTGAAGACGATGGCAGCAGGAAACTTCTGTCCGTCTCCCGTTACAGCAAGCCCAACAGTAAACCGTTCCTTTTCCCCTGGAGGTTGAATGACGTGCACTTGCTTCACTCCAATAGGAGACAACGTCTTCCCGTAAGTATTTTGCAGAAGAACGCTTGTCTGGTCGAAGTTGATGATCCGGCTAGGATGAGTATTGTTTACGGCAACAATTTCCTCTACGCGTTCCATGAAGACATGTTCTTCAAGCTGTAAGAACAGATCTTCAGCTAAACGTTTAAATTTCGAAAATAAGAAAGCCTGACAGAACATCAAGATTTTGGTACAAAAGCAAACTATTGTTGTACCTCATCCGCTGCCGTCTTCGTCGTTTTTCTGCTCACTTTTGTTGTTGCCCGATAACTCAGACGGTATCGCTTCTTCAGGCTGTATATCCAACCGTTTGATACCCTGAAATTTTTCACGTTCAAATCTTTCGCGATTTGCGCTGCCCACTTTCGAAGGTCGGAGTCGCGTACAGGTAAGCTGACGTTTCTAGTCTTGATCACCTCGTGGTACACTCGCTTTTCCACATCTTGAAACATGGGTTTTCTGCGGCCTTTGAAAGTTCCTTTCGGTAGCTTTTTTCTGAAATATTGTCATCATAAGAGACAACTCCATTTCAAAATATTTGATCATCGAAGTCACTCACTTCCAATCTCTGATCGTTGTCCTTGGAATTTTCACCACCTTCGCGTAAGACCACATCGACATCCCGCTTTCCGCCATAGCTCTCAAGTTCCTTACAGCTTCCGATACTCTGTACACCGAGCGGGTTCTAAATGTCCCCATTATGATAGGCAAAAAAGGTAGAGTTCAAGGGAGGATACCAAAGTAAAGCAGTGTTCAGACTCTTTCACCGAAAACACAGAAAACAGAAATTCAACAGGTCAAAAGAACAAGCTGATCAGACAATCAGCTCAGTTAACGCTACGGTACTTTTTTACTTGCAGTACTACTTTTCCTAATACAGAGGGAAGTATGGCGTGTGTATCGCGGGAGTACAGTACCGTATTCTAC
>BDGG01000011.1:140122-152978 GCA_001949185.1 Ramazzottius varieornatus | reverse complement strand
GAAACATGGGTTTTCTGCGGCCTTTGAAAGTTCCTTTCGGTAGCTTTTTTCTGAAATATTGTCATCATAAGAGACAACTCCATTTCAAAATATTTGATCATCGAAGTCACTCACTTCCAATCTCTGATCGTTGTCCTTGGAATTTTCACCACCTTCGCGTAAGACCACATCGACATCCCGCTTTCCGCCATAGCTCTCAAGTTCCTTACAGCTTCCGATACTCTGTACACCGAGCGGGTTCTAAATGTCCCCATTATGATAGGCAAAAAAGGTAGAGTTCAAGGGAGGATACCAAAGTAAAGCAGTGTTCAGACTCTTTCACCGAAAACACAGAAAACAGAAATTCAACAGGTCAAAAGAACAAGCTGATCAGACAATCAGCTCAGTTAACGCTACGGTACTTTTTTACTTGCAGTACTACTTTTCCTAATACAGAGGGAAGTATGGCGTGTGTATCGCGGGAGTACAGTACCGTATTCTACAAAGAACTACAGGCCGAGGTGTCTGGTCTGCCAAACGCACCAACAGTATAAAAGGTAAAAAATTATGGCGAGCTTCCTGTCATGGATCTGTCATAGACCGCATTGAATTTCAAAGCCTTCTCGTACGATGGTGGCAGACCAAAGCCGTATGGCTGTGGCAGAACATTCGGCGAGATAGCTGGTTGCAGTGTTGTTTCGATACAATGTATTTTAGTGCATAATGCAGAATTCAATTCCGATATGGCCCGCTGTAGCCATAGACTTAACATGGGCGACCGGATTCGAATTAGTTCCGCTGTCGTATCGAAACAACACTGGCTGGATGTCCTTGCGGGCCAGCTATGTTCGGAGGAAGAGAGATGCGAAAGTCCTGTTGGCGATCCGTACACGTACGATGGGTAAGTATGGGACAGTAAAGAGTATGGGACAGTAAAAAGTATGGGACAGGTCTTTTCGCTACGGCGGCACGGGCAGGTGATTCTTACTCGAAGTAAAACCAGCACTGAAGGCTGCTTTGCTGTACGCAGGTGCTGAATAGCAGAAAACGCGTCCTTCAAGGCTTTCTCGGGGTGCTGTCGAGGTTGATTGGTCTTGGAGAGCTGGGACATTATGGAAAAACGCTTACAGAAACGATATGGATTCGCGAGCGTCTCTGGAAGGAAGAAAGTAACTGAACAGTCCCCAGCCTCGAAGCGGCAAAAGTTAAACAACTATTCGGCTGATGGGCACTGTCCATGAGAATTTTCTACGGTTAATGTAAAAATATCTTGATAAGCGAAACGGGAATATGCTGAGTTGGGCATGTTGGGATCGTCTGATCTCATGGATGGGCGTCGTCGATGCAACTAGAGGTAGTAGACGTACCGAGGCGGAAGTGACGGCTGGACGCATCAGCCTTCCACCTGCTCCTCTGAGCTGCACCGGTCCCGTTAGCGAGCTCAGAGACCCCATTTTTATTGGAGATAAAAATAACCAGAGCATGGAGGGTGGGATGGTGGTAAGAAGTTCGCGTGTTGAAAAGAACGCAACTAAATTTGACCATCGAGAATTGTATCGAGAACACTTTTGAGATGTGTAGTTAGACTCGAACGTGCGAGGAGGCATGATCGGGAGGAGCTGACAGTGGGACATGGCGAATGATTGAATGAGAAATACCGTTAAGGGCGGAAACGCCCTTATGCTGACCAAAGTGCGTCAAGTCCGCCATGTCCGACTGCGAGCTGTCAAGGGTAATATGCCTATCAATATACACATTAACAACAATTATTATCTTCGACAATGATATTCTATTAAATTTCACTACCTTACGTCATATGCTCGATTTCCATTGCTGGCTCGCATTTAGGATGCAAATTTTCCATCTTTTCCGCCTGTCCCATACTTTTTACTGTCCCATACTTACCCATCCTACGTGTGCTATCCTACGTGATGAGGCCGACAGCCGGTCACCGCGAACGGCGCACTTGTATGTCCAGAGCACGTGTCTCGCGGAACACAGTTAGGGCTGACAAAACGATGATCAACCCTGTTGCCACAAGCCTTTTTCACCTTAAAATTGACAAATGTTTCTGTGGCTGAATCTCAGCCAATCGTCGGCTTCCCAGTGAAGCTGAGGGTTTTGCGAGGTGAATCCGATGTGCTGATGTCGCACCAGCACAAACCATAAAAAGATCCAGACGGTTCTGTGATTTGACCAGACGGGGAGGCGGAGCTAAGTTAAACTCGATTTTTGACTGGTGGACGTGCTCTTTTTGGCTGCCTGTTAACTTTCGCGAAATTTCGTTTCGAAAATTCCACTTAGTTTCGATTTCTTCCGACATTTTGTTTATCTCGTCTCTTCTGTTCCGTATGCCATCCCTTGTCGGTCATTCGGGACACAAA
Source organism: Ramazzottius varieornatus (assembly GCA_001949185.1). Classification (NCBI taxonomy): domain Eukaryota; kingdom Metazoa; phylum Tardigrada; class Eutardigrada; order Parachela; family Ramazzottiidae; genus Ramazzottius; species Ramazzottius varieornatus. The sequence continues at coordinate 150,615 of BDGG01000011.1, read as the reverse complement.
GTGCCTTGGGAAGGGAGTTTGGGAGTCAGAGGACGGACAAAGAGGCACTGAATCTGCGAGGACAAGTTTTCGCAGCTGATCCAGTCGCCACCAGTTGCTCGGACAGCCCGATAGTCACTGCATCTATTTCTAAGGTACCGTATGCTTCTTGGTGTTGCTTGATGGCTGTGAGGAGTACAGTCCGGTCGTTCGAGAAGTGGACATCGTTCTTCCATTTTTGTTCTTCACCAGTCAAACATTTACCGTACAGCTTGCCAAAAAACAGCAGGAGATGACGTCAAGAGGCCACTAACAATCAATACGAGAGTAAATCAACTACTTATTTTCCATCATGTGAAAGGCACAGATTTTCGAAAGCAGCTTCGTATAGTCGTGCTGGCAGCCTTTGATCATCATTTCATAGCTGGAGTCGCTTACCACGGAGCCATTTCCGTGGTAAGCGAGTCCAGTTTTCTAGGTACAGGGATTTGTCGGTTGCAAGGCTCCACCAGAAGTGCCTTTCGTTGTTCGATGGTTATCCGCAAGACATACTCCACTGCATCTCCGTCTATCGAAGGAATCCTCAATCCGAAAACGTCTTCATGAATCTCCACTGTTTGTCTGACAAAGACGCGGTGCGACAAGCAAAAGAATGTTCGGAACTTTGAGCAGAGAACAAGAAGTGAAAGCAACAGGTTGCTTCTATTGCGCGAATGGACTAACGAAATATCAATCAAAACTTCTTATAGCAAACACTGTTGTGTTTTCCGTAATTCTGCAATTTTGAAATCTGAAAGTGATGTCCACTTCTCGAGCGACCGGACTGTATCAGGAAGGAATAGCGGCGGATCTTCGGATCTTCGGATCTTGAAGTATCTGACGAAGTAGAGAAGGAAGACGAGGCATCCAACGGCTTCAGCCCAGCAGCAGAGAACCGCGGTAAATAGGTACTCCAGACTGGTGTACAGAAAAGCAGGGGTGATCAGTACTGAGGACAAGACAATGAGAACTTCCGACGTGAAGAGCAAGGTTTTCAAGGCTGGCGGCATCGCCGGCGATTAACCAGTACATGCCACTTTAGCCTCGAATTCCGTTTCCATTCCTGAATTCCTTGATGACAAAAACGTCCACTGCAGCACTGAGGTAGTATCTCGCTTCCGAAGCGGATTCGATTAGGCCACGCCAAAGTTCTTCTGAACTAATGCAAGAAATGAGCTAACTGACATCCAAGCACGTGGTCTTTGACATCAAATTAACAATTATCGATGACTTTGTTATCTTATCGTCGGCGGTTCATTCTGATAAGCGCGCCTATTCATTGTTCACAAGACTTTTGGTTCTTCACCACAGCGTGGACTAGAAAGTAGGTTAAAACGGCACACCTTCGCGCTACAAAAAATCTCCAGAACTTTTCTACGAGTTTTACAAACAGCATTGCAGGAAAACGGCTACTAGGATTGCAAGGGAGGATGCTGCTATCGTCTGAGCTCCCGATACCACTACTACTGCAGTGACCGTGGCTGGAGTTGGTCTTTCAGCCTGAGTTCCCGCCAAGAAGTCGCTATACTGTGCAGTGTAGAAGTTTCCAGCTATGGGATATCCCAAACCATATTCACTGGCATAGCTACGAATTTCGAAAGCCGTGATATTCGACCTCAGAGCCGTATTGGTCGGTGTCGACGGACTTATGGCGCTTTGTTGTTCGAACACCAAAAAGACATATCGATGGAGTCCTGTAAGAACGAGATCGGTTGTTGAATCGGCATTGCACCAGACAGAGGAAGGAGTGTAATGCGAACCTGTTCCTTCGCCAGGTTCAGCTCCTGCATATTCTCTAATAACGTCGCCTCGGCTCACATCGGTCCCCGGAATATTCACTACTAGCCAGTGGTTGATTGGTCCAACTGTAGGATTTTGTTGACTGGGAGCATCCGGATCTGCCAACAGAGTTAACTCCGATTAAGAAAGTAATGTTGCAAAGATGGCCAGTCAAACAGGCGATAATCGTCGGCGGAGCTCGTGGACCGGAAGCTTCAAAAGCACTGATTCGCACGTCCGGCACGGTCAGCTGTTTACCTCGTTAACCTGTAGCAGAAGCATTCTTCGCTCTGTCCCATCCGAAAAAATCTATCAAAAACGTGGGAGCCAAGGTAAAGATCACATATCACGTTACTATCACCGAATAAAGTCGATGGAGCGAAGAAGCATCTACAGTGTACGCCAGTGTGGTCATCCCAATCTGGGCGTTAGCCTAGGTGGGGTTAACCAATCGAACGCTGCCACAGCTACGGCCTGCTGATTTCTGGATTGCAATCAGTTGTTTACATACGTCATGTAGGGAAAATACGCCCAAATACTCGGCCCAGTTTGAGGTGACCAATTTTGGCGTACACTGTGACCTGTAACTCTACGAGGTAAACAGCCGATTGCGCCAGACAAGTTAATCAAGGCATCTGATTGTGTCGGCCCACGAACCCGTCCACGCTTTTCGATTGTTTGATTGGCTATTTTCGCAACACGACGTCGTCGATGAAGATGTCGGGATGGTACACGTGTACCTGTTTTACTGAGGGTATAGAGGCTGTTAGGATCGGCATTCCAGCTAACAGCTCTCGGAGGAACGCTAACAGTTTGCAGAGTGAGCTCCTTGCCGTACTCCACGCTGCTGCCATCTGGGTAGACGATCTGTTCTATTAATGTATACAATCAGTGTTTGAATAGGGACAGTATGAGCTTCGAAAGGTTGAGGCGGCATTCAGTTGAATTACTGACGGTAATTGGGGCTGCCGGTGACGAGTCAATAAGATCAGGAACGATGCAGTTGATTTCGAACGGACTGTTACCGCGCCCAGGACACGGAACTAGATTTACATGAACAGGATCGACGCAGTTCGGCAGCAGCACACCAAAAACAGCCAGAGAGCGGAAAATCCTGATGAAAGTCATGGTAAACACATAGACCACTGTACTACACCAACAGTTGTCCGGGTTTGATGACTGGGAATCCCTAATACACAATTGAATGCTCGTTTTCTTTTTCATACGAGGCGAAAATACCGAATTTTTGTAGCTTTTTCCTCAGGACATGAAAATGTTTACGATGTATTGCCGATAGCGATTCCAACATTTGGCTAACTGATATAACATAGTGTGGAGATGTTGCCACTAAGCAGAAAGCAGTTTTGATTTTCCCAACCATCTTTACCCCGCGGACGCAAAGATTTTACCACGGCAGTTTTGTGGACCCAGAGTTTTTACGTCACCCTACCTGTCAGCGTAGGTTTGACAAAATTAATGGACTACGCCTTAGCTGTGCATGATCCAAACGAAGGTGCAAAATAAAATTTGGGAAAACACATTCTACATAACTTTTGCATCGTTTTCAAAAATTGTTTTCCAGTAACTGAGCTCCTGGAATGTTATTCTCAAGGATAATTGACCGAGCATCTAACTCGCCTTCGGCCCGCATGTTAATCATGGTAGCGATAAAGCTCGCTCTTCTTCTGAACGGAAGTTTGCAGTTTGAAAAATTCAACTGGAAGTTTAGAGGTCTAACTATAGCTTCATCCACATTAGAATTGTTCAAACATCATTGTCAAACCGAAGAACCTAGATCAGTTAACACACCGCTACCTTACCCAAAAAAAAGTACCTATCAAAGTAATGACCGAAGTGTATTCCGTACTTCCGTTTGGGCCGGACAGGTACCCAGCGTATACTTTTCTCAACCGGCGCATACGTGATCGAGCGCATGCTGTGCGCCTGTGTGTGAGTGGCTGATGCAATCGCAAAATTTTGGACTTGTAAATTTTCAGACGATAAAATTTCGTCGCTATTGACTGCTCCCGTTAGTTCTAGCAATTGACCGCCTTCCTCCGCCTTTCCTCGATCACCCTGATCTTGATTCCAGCTCTCGTTCATCCCGTAATCTTACGAATGTTCTGAGGCTTAGAAGGAGCACTTGGGAACAGTCGATCGGCTGACAGAAATGCGGATTTTATTGTGCCTGAAACTGCTTCCGTTTGTCGCGATATCTGCGTTTTCTGGGATGGTGCAGGTAGCCTCTGACGGTGAGGAAAGCTCCGATAACTTTCGAACTTTCAGCTGGGTGCAAAAAGTCGAATAGGGGAACCCAGCAAGATGGGTATCGCTTCTCAATAATGAAATTCTGTGGACTGTATTTCACTCGCTGCGGCATGGCTTCCCAACCGGAAGTCATTTCAGTAGAATATTTGAGGCTGTCTCCTACTGTAACGAGACGAGTCATGGACTGGTCAAAACACCTTGAAAAGTTGGACGAACAGGTGTGGAGGAATAGGCGAAAAGGTGCATTCTGAAACTTTTCACGTCGGGATGCCAGGTGGTAGCGATGCGATGTGAACGGGGTGTAACTTCGCGGGTCGTCTTTGAGATTTTTCGCTCAAATAAATTACTAGCAAGGGGTCCTCACCACTCACAAGGGGATTATGCCTGTCCCCACCTCCCTACGGTCAAACCGTCCCGCGGAAACGATAGAGGAGAGTCTATTCTACGATATGAGCCAGGGAGCTAAATCCCCCGACGATCCTGGAATAAACTACAGGACTAGGAAGTGACGGACATCAAATAGTGCAGTAACATAAGCTCTTTGATGGACGTTTTATTGAACAAATTGCAATTCAGCCGATCAGGTGTTCCGTCAGATTCAGACTGGATCGTGTGCTATTCAGGCATCTTCAGCTGGTGGATGGCACGCTGTTCAGCCATCCTGTTGATCAGCTGAGCGGCTTATCTGCATTGTCTTCAATCAACACTCCCAATCAAAAAACTCCACGTCACTGCAGCACACTGGAGCGGTCGATGGACGTTTACTTCCGAGTCCCATAGTTCATTCCAGGATCATCGCGGGATTTCGCTCCCTGGCTCATGTCATAGAAGAGGCTCTCCTCTCTCGCTTTGGCGGGACGGTTTGACCGTCGGGAGGTGGGGACAGACATAATCCCCTTGTGAGGAGACCGAGCGAGCGCGAGTAAGTTGTAGTAACTGTCGTTTTCCGATTGCTTTTACTGTATAACAGGTGAATTAGTACTAGCTAGTTTCGCTAGACGATCAAAATCAAGGTTTTCCAGAAAGCCTAGGTCCGACAAGGACCATATGCCAAAGGGATCTACGAAGGAGAGCCATGGCGATCTCTTTCTAACCCGCGAGGTCGACTGAGAGCACTGTGCTGAGCTGGGTCAGCCTGGGTCGGGCACTAGACTGCTGACATTAGGCCCCATTGAAAATCCAAGTGCTGAAGGCGTTTGATGGACCCGACGCAAGTCGGAGTAGAGCCAGAATCAGAATAAATGCTGTCCTCCTATGTGGTTACAAACTTTCTAGCTAGCTTCCGAGACGGAATCGTCCAGAAAGAAGCGAAATTTCCAACAGTCAGCTGATTATTCCCCGAGTCCACTGATGCATTTACGCAAGCGAGCTCGAAAGCAGTGCGCAACTGCTCAAAGAGCAGATGCACAACTGCTCTGATAGCGCGCATACGCCGTTCGCTTCAGCACAGGCACCAAGCCTACGCATTACGCTGTGTCGTGCCCTTTGGGAGCACGGCCCGACGTTGATGAGTCTCATTGTTTCTTGCAAACCTGCTTTTCGATTTTTACCGTGTTTGTCACGGCATTCATAACTGATGAATTTTTGGTTTGGTTCTTGAGGCTGTTGTTTTGACCTCCTCACTTGCCCAAATCTATCTTTTGCCTGTTGTACATTGTTCTGGATTACTCGTGATCATGACGAGGACTTCATGGAGTTACGACGCTACTGGATTCTCGAAGACGGTGTTGGGATGAAGCGACGGACGGCAGTCTATCTCTGTGCAAGCAAAAAGCGGTGTTCCCGGCTGCGGGCGGTAAGGTCGCCGGGGTGGCTGGGCTCGCCGTACTCGCAGCTTTCGCTGCTGTGGTTGTTATCGACCGAGTTATAACACCAAACGATTCACCAACAAACAAGCTGTCGCCGTTGGTATTGTCGGTCACTTTGAAACTGCCGCCGGAAAACCCGTTCGGATCGATGCAGAAAAAGAAGGCGAGAACGACAGTTGACGGAAGGTTAGCGCGTTTCTTTATGGACAAACCAGGTCGCAGAACAATATCTTGGAGGGAACGACCAAATAGCCATCGGGAGCAGTAAAACCCATCGCGATCGCGCATTCGATCGTAGCTTGAGGCGTAGACTGTGGGAAATTTGGTAGAATCTGGAAGGCTCCGGAAACAGCGTAGCCTGACGAGCCACCCGTTTCGGTGGAGAAGGCACGATTGCCGCATTACAAAGTGGAAAACTCGAGACGATGTCAAGAGCTGCCAATAATACCTTGCGCATGAATGAGGTTATCTTGAAAAAAGGTTCTAGGCTTCTGAATCATACGGTATTCAAAATCTAACAGACTGAATGAAGTGCACTAAGGACCTACCTACAATTATATATGAAAAGCGAAAAAGCCTTGGTCAGATCAGTTTGAAGGACAACTTGTGTGGCGTTTGTCGGTATCTAGTCTGTGTCTCTTGCCCCGAGGGACAGTTCGACCATGACATAAAACGAACGTCCGTGAAATTTTTCTGGAAAGGTATGTATCATGGTGAATTGACCAGTGGATACCTCCTGTCCCAGTGTTTGAAGAAAGTAAACAACTTGTCGAGCACAGCTGTTTTTTTCTTGTGGTCGTGCAAAGGTATCCGGACAATCGCGCCCTGTGCCAGTGACAAGCGGAAACCGAACGAGCAATCCAATTATTTCTACAAATCTGGACCTCAGCTGGAACACGGACAAATATTTGCCACATCAGAGTAACGCAGGTCTGCGGTTTCCTTTGTTACTGGTTGTGCCAACAGACCGCATAATCAGTACGTACGTAAGCTGGACCTCCGCACCCCCCTGCTGGCCCCTTATTTCTCGTCGTGCGTGAACGATCTAGACTTCACGAGCCGGTCATATTGATTTTTACATCGTAATTCGGACCGTCCTTCTCTGAGCTTCTGCTGCACCAACTTGCCTGTTTTTGGTCTCTCGAGACTAAAAAGTAGAGTCTGCAGTTGATTTGAGGACGAGAAAGGTTTTAGTTTGAAGAAATAGGCGCTGAGAGCGTGGAGGTGGTCGATGCAGTGGCAAAAAGCCTGCGTTTGTGGCAACAAAGCGCACGATGATCAATCAAGGTAGCGTTGCCGGATGTGTTGAAAGTTTTGCCTTGTCCAAATTGCAAGTTAACATTCGATATTACCGAATTATGATGTTCACCTCGTTGCGATGCCCGGTGTTAGGACCTACAAGAATTGCCAAGAAAAAGCTGTTGTCACACAACTGTCATACAGTTCTATGGGCACTGTGTCACACAGACTTCCGGACAGGTTAGGGTGATCCCGTCACCGGTTCCCAACCCAGTGTATGAGCAACCGGGCGTAGGTGGGCCTTTCTGCAACAAGCAACGCTCATTGTTTTTGTCCGAGACGCACGGACCGGAAAAGCATGGACAGAACGGTATGCACGTAAGAGGATTCCCGTTTCCGTCTCCCGTCCACGTACATTGCGGAGGAGGTACTCCGAAATCTGGGGAACAGATGCAAGTTGCTATGTTTCCAATAGTCGGAGGAATGGACGGTTTAGTGGACTTTGCTACGGTGGTCGTTGTGATAGGTTTCAGCGTTGTAGTGGTGGTGGGCATGGTAGTCATGGTCGCAGGGTAAATCACGGCATAAGAGTCTCCCGTAAAAAGATCCATGTTAGTTTGATCGGTTTCCTGGAACGTGTTGCTGATGAGGTACTCAGGCATGATCGAGGGAAAAGACCCGAGTACAGGTCTGAATGGCTGTAGCGGAACGTTCTGGTCGGAACATTCGAGGCGACAGGACAGAAGCTGATTGTTGAGAGGGTTGACTATGTCGGGAATGTATGCGCATCCAGCTGGTGGAGTTGATCCCGTGAGCGAAAAACATTGACTCTCAGAAACAGCTGTCGGAGAAGGGACTTGCAAGGAAACTCGATTGACCAGTGGCAATGTCAAAAGAGGTCCTTCTGCAAGGCTGAGTATCTGTCGGGGTCTTCTGATGTGGTGAACGTCAATCCCGGCTACGCAGCGGAATATGACTGAAATTCGTACACATACCACAAAGAACCCCGTTACCTGCATTGTGTGGGTAAAAAACGGCAAATCAAATTATGTGGTGGACAGTGATTTACGGAGTTATTAATAGATACTTTGACAGGAATCACTGTATTTGTAAGATCCGAATATGTGGAGACTTTTTCTCGTTATACGGACCGTGTCGTTTCAGGTATACTTGTACCGTCGCCACTGCCGACTTCGGCCGTTAGAATTTCATCGAGCTGGCGCGGAGTGTATGATGATTATCTTCATGTTGTGTTTCCGCTCGAGTAGCTATATACTGTTGCGGTTTGCTAAGTAATCTCTTGCGGGCTACCGAGCGATTGCGGTGAACCTAAAGTATCCTTACCCGAAACACTTCACCGTGATAAAGTACCCACTTAGAACGTCGTCCGACCATGATACCGATCATGGCCCAAATAGTAATCGACTCTTGTAGTAAACAGACAAGTGGCTAACTGATGAAAATATCGTATGCGCATATTCCCTGATGGTGCGAAGTGCCGATTTGACATTGCATCGTGTCCGTGATTTTCGATGCAGTTTAGCGATAACGTTCGACTCGTGTGCGACTGCAGAAATGGGGAAAGCAGATGACGATAACTGTCGATATGAGCACGTTCGTTTTAGTTGGGTTCTGTTTTCGTCTGCCATTTAGGAGTAACAGATCGATTCTTTGGCAACTGTACAACTGTGTGACCGAGCAGAGACACAACAGATCCTTTACTAATTTTCATCAAGCAGAATATCAGGTGGAATACCACTCTTTACACTCGAAAACTCTTGAGATAAACGGCGTTCACTGTATCCACCACAACCCTATCCAGAAACCCTGAAATCCATTATTCAGCTTCGAGCCAGCTGCGACTTGCACCGGCAACAAAACGACGGACTCACTAAAACCGGCAACCAGCTGTCAGTAGAATCTCTACTGGAGCATTGGCTCGTTAGCCTTTCTGCTAGGACTGTCGACGGACCTTCCTACCTGACTTCGTAAAGTGATCAGCCATCTCGGAGTCTTGGATCAAACGTAGTTGCAGCCTTGCGTGAGAGCTTCCAGCAATCGCTTCAGTGCATTTGACAGCGAATTCCCTGAGACAGCTCGGCCGATTTGCCCTCGGTTTTCAGGTACAGCCGTAAGGGAACTCCCACCCAGAAAATGTTCAAAGACTTCTCTGACCGCTCTGCGGTCGAACTTGCTGCATTGATGACGGTGAGTGGTCTGGCTCAATGGGGTTTTTTGCAGAAGATCGGCGAACAAGAATGCGATCATGTTTCACGTACCTGCATACACTACAGCGTACAGCTATTGCGGACCAGAAGTACCCATGTTTCACGAGCCTGCATACGCCGAGCCGTACATTTTTCTTGTGTTGTTTTTGCAGAACAACAGTCCGCAGATGGAATGTCAGATCTGCCTCGCTTTCCTGTTGGACATCCAGCTGTACCCCGGTGTTCCGAACCTTCCCACGGACACCGAGACTACTCGTTCTTATGCGGGAAGTTGGTTGCTGATGGGGGATGTGGAAATTTCTTCCACCGAGGCTGCCTCAGCATGGTCATCCGCCACGGCAAACCATGCCCGAAGTGCACGTAACTGCTTTCTTAATTTTACTTTTTTCTGCCGAATATTTTGCGTGGCATTGGGAATTCGCTCTAACGTGTCGTCTGTGATTGCAGTAGAATAGTGAGGAACATCAACCTCTGTCCCCCTGTCGTCCAAGGCACTGTGGACGCGATGGACATCTGGACATCGGCTGCCACGGCCCTGACTGGACAGCTGACGCTGCTTGATAGTGGGCTGGAAGCAACCCGGGCGCAATATGCAGCCGTCACTGCGGAACGAGAAGAAGTCCAGCGTCAGAACCGACGGTTACTGCGCGAGGTTGCTGCGCTTAGGCGGGGAACTCCCTATCCGGTTGAGCAACCACCAACGTCCGACGCGTCGACCAGCACGGAAGCAAGCGTCTACGCAAACGCGTCCACATCCACAAAGCAGGTCGTCATGGTCAGCTCTTCCACTTCTACAGATGGTGTCAGTGGCTTTCTCCTCCGTAAAGCGCTTCTTAGCTGCTTGTTCCGACAAGGTGTGGAGCACTTGTTGGGAATTATTCCCGTAGGGCTTGGTCGCCGCCGATTGCTGTGTTCGTTCCTCGAGTCCTTCCATTTGCTAGAGGAGCTGGATGAGCCTGTTTGGAACCGTGCAGAGTAGGTGTCGTATCATGAGTGGCGCACGCTTCCAGCCACCAATAATGAAAACGTGCACCACTTCAACAAACTCGACAAGATAGTCTTCCCCAGTGGCGCACGCTTCAACCATTAATAACGAAAACGTGCGCCACTTGAGATAACGATTTTGTACGTTCATTTGTTCCGCTCTCAACTA
>BDGG01000011.1:84144-131248 GCA_001949185.1 Ramazzottius varieornatus | reverse complement strand
AGGGATATTGCAGTGAAACTGCCTAAGACACCAGGTCAGAGCCGGCCTCAACTTGCTGGTAACCCATTATAACCCGTTTTGATAATGTATTGGTTTCAGCCGCCGGCTCCAGTTCACTACTGGGGAACCGCAGCTCGGACGGATATGGGAACTCCCACCCTGTTTTAAAGCTGAAAGCTTCCTCGAGTCCGGCTGAAAGGAATGCTCGATCACCCTCCGGTAAGCAACGCCTTCAACAAATTTTAGTCCATCTGCATCACACAAAATAAAAATGTTTATCTTTAGGTGGTCTCACGCCTCTTCAAAAGAACCTGCTGCAACGTGTGAAGAACAGCATGCAGAATCCGGGATATGGAAAGGAAGAAATGTTTCCGGGTAGCTTGCGGTGGGTCTTGACGGCTCGTTTCTCCGTCTTCAAGAAGCAAGTCCGATCCAATCCGATGCTTGATGCGGTCGACCTCGCACTTCTCCTGTTCGGTAGCCACAAGACCGCCATGGCCATTTGCACCGGCCGGAACTTCGGGCTGCAGGCCGCTCTAGGCCGTGATACCGTCATCGATATCACGGGTACGCTTCCTGAACACATACTTGTGGATAGTTCTGACGGTGCTTTGGGGACTCCCTAACTGTTTTGGTTTCGCAGGCTGGATAAACACTTATCATCCACACTGCGTGAAGAACCCGGCGGTTCACATCAGTGTCGAAGACCTTCTTAGAGCTTTCAGCAAGCGTCTGACGTACTATCGGAAAGCAAGCTCGACAAGTGACTATGATCGATATGGGGCTGGAGCCTCTACCAGTAAGGAAAGGGATTCTCCCGTACCGTACATCGACGAGGAGGAAGGAGATCTGTAGACAGCAGTGTCGCTGTTCTCTCTGTCCGTTTGGGAACTCCCTGCCTGTTCTGCTTTTCAGCTAGATTTCCATTGGACAACGCGTTAGCTCCGTCTGTCATTCTAGTTTGTCAGTTTGAAAACTTCGTCGTGGATGTTACGAGAACCTCGAGTGCTGCCAAAGTAAAACTACCACTCAGATCCGTGCTACCTTCGTCTCAATCGTTAAAAGCCCCCCGCGAACGTAGGAGCTAGGACGAACCGAAAAGCAGAAAATACTCCGTCTCTGTTGCCTAAACCGCAGCTTATTTCTGGATAGGGCAATAGCATGCTTCCCAGTCGCAGGCTTAAGTCTGCCCGACCACTAGATTTGATTACGGATGGAACTGCCGATATATATCCGTTCTAGAAGTACTTGAGAAGGTTTCTGCTGTTTTAGAACAACGGAATAACATCTGGATCTTTCCGAGAAACTGAGGACAAGGCCGTTGGTCGGCGGTTCATAAACCTACATGAAACATACCACGAAAATTCTGCGAAAACTCGAGACGTTAGTTTGGTTGATCTAAAACAGCAGAAACTTTCTAAATTAGTTTTAGAACGGATGTTTTGTTGGGTGTTCCATCTGTAGTTAGATCTGGTGGTCAGGTAGACTTACGCCTGTGACCGGGAAGCGTGCTATGGTGCTGGAAGTATAAGTGAACGCCGATTATCTCAAGAATTTTCTGAGTGTAAAGAGTGGTATTCCGCCTGGTGGTATAAAAGAGCAAAACTCAGAGTCCTTGGCTGAGCCCCTTGTTGGAAAAACCTACGTAGTCTCCATTAGTCATATTGGTTTCCGTAGCCAGTCTCGGCAATATTTCAAATATACTTTGCGCCATGTCTGGCAGCTTGCATATGTATGATTCTGCCACAAGCAACTTTCGGAAGGATCACTCAGTCAGCTAACCAAAATAACACGCACTGAAAGAGCGTGACATCCGAGGTCGAACACTGAAACCCACGATACACTTCTGAAATCGGGAAGAACGTACATGCACTGTACCTGTATTCCAAATGCTGTGGGTGAATTTGAAATTATGGTGATTTCAAGGGCTGCACCTCGATTTCTCTGACGACCAGTTTTCAAAGCTTCTGCAATACTTTGTTGGCTATTGCCCTTGATAACCAGAGACTCCAACAGAGACTCCATGGCGTTTGCGAGCTTTCCATCTCGCAGTTATATAGAAATATCAGCGTAGAATGTTATTGGGCTTTCCATGTCGGTGATGAAAACCGCCTGACGCCAGTAAAAGTGCTGCCAGACCGACAATAGAACTTGCACGTATCGGATGGTGGTGCTCGATCATGTTACCGCGGTGGGATACCACTCCCGTAACCCCAGAGGAAGACCACAGCCACTAAAAATTTGGGGTAAACCAGTTTCTCCATTTGAGAAGTGGAGAATGTTTGATGCCCAATACCTCGGAAAATAGGGAAGGTCCCGTTGTGCAAAAGTTGGGTTTAAAATGAACCAATCACCGTGCTCGCGGATCTCGGTTGAGATTGATCGGATGCGTTTACCGCGACGCACTGTCATAAATATGTCAGGATCGCTTGCAGGCGACCGGTTATTTCCACCAAATCTCCAAACTGGTGAAATAACGGGTTACCTTAAGGGGAATGGAACTTCCGGAATGGTCGGAACAAATTTTCGTCCAAAATTTTGGACCAATCAAAGTCGTGGAATATTTCGCCTGATTGGCTTACGGCAGCCCAATGAAGTTCTGTTTTTGGACCTAGCCTTTTAGCTGGTCGTGGGTGGGACGAAGTTTCAGTTGGGTTTTTTACGTCATGCGCAACTTTACTTGGGTCCAGGCCCAGCGCCAGATTTCAGTACAATAGATTCGCATCAAGTTCTTTTCTGGTTGTCTAAAGATGGCTGTCCCGGCGAACGGGTACACAAACAGAGCTCCGTAATCTGTAGGAGATCAACTGGTAGCAAAAAGTTCTAACAGAAAGATGATGCGAAGAAGGATGCAGGCGACTCGCCTGAGGCGAAGCAGATTTCCCAGTGTAGAATCACAGTCCAACTCTTTCTGGTCATCCAAACGGTCCTTAGCTAACCTACAAACCCACAGAAACACCGCACAGAGCTCACAGAACACAAGGGCGAGACAGCATTGCTTACCTTTGTCGTTCTTCATCAAGCACGCCCACAGTACAGGGCTCTGTTCCACAAAGCGATCTGCAAACATCCAACCTAGATACAGTAATACCAGACCGCAAATCCCGAGCGCAGGAGGAACGCCTGCTAACATTCTGGCTTGACTTGCCTCTTAAGACTTTTATGGAGCAGTGAAAATCCGGCACGTTCGGGATACGAGCTTGAGCCGCTGCGACAAAGATCGGCGAAATTAAAACGAGAGGATTCATAAGTTGATATCGGACGCGTGGCTGAAAGTAAACCCAGCCTTTCGTTCGGGTTCCAAAGTTCGGCTCATTGCGTTCACGCAAGGCGAGCGAGAAAGAAAAGTTTCCGACGTCACTAATGGGTAACCTGCGGGTGACTTTACCGCGACCGGATAAATTGTTTCACCCGAAGACCACCCGATCTAGACCCGTTATTAATTTTGACAGTGACTCAGTTTCGCCAGGGTCTGCTGATCCGTGCAGCCTGTGACAACGATGAGATGTGCACTTGATTATGACAAGCAGAACTCGAACTGGTTTGTAAAGGCATATAAGAGCTACGAGGTGGCGGGTGCGAAGATATCCATCGGGTCTCTGGGCACTATTTCACATTTTTCCTGGACGGCTCATGATCATGACTTACCACCGACGATAAGAGCCAGACATTTCTGGCTAGGAGCGGCTCTGTAGAAGTATTCGGCTGCCATCCAAGCTTGTTTATTTCGACGTCAGCACAAGACTGATACAATGGACTGTAGACATCTTTGACGGACACGTTGAAACGGGACTGATATGTCCGCTGTGTTTGTTCAACTGTCAAGTCTCACACAGCTCACAAAGCCGGCATGGATGTTATCAGTGGCCCATAGTGCGGTATGAGAGTCACGAATACCACTTCCAGGGAAATCGCAGCCGGTAAACTCCAACACCAGGTCACGAGTATGGCATTTCGAGGAATAAGCCGATAACGCATACAGTTATAATCCTCACTTCTTTAGTATGTCACAGGCAGTACCGCGTATTACAGAATGTGCGAAGAGGTTCGAATTTGTTTCTAGCTACTCAAACAAACGTAGAAAAAAGCCACAGATCCCGCTCGTCAGCACGGCCAGTTGTCACATGACTGTGATGACGCATAAGTTTGCCATTCGCAAACTACTTGCTGGCACGCTCCAGCGTGTCGAGACCCGCTTTGTGACGTACTAAAGAAGTGAGGGTTATCACTGTATTGACTGGCTAGAAACAGCGTCCGGAACCCGAACCGCTAGTTTTCAAATGCTAGCGTGCCAAAAACAATACCGGAACTTAATGGTCGTGGAATCATAGGCTTACCTTACATATAACCTTCCTTCCGAAACCTAACGCGCTTTCCTGAGGACTGCGCCGATTCTAGGCTACAGCGGAGACAGAAGTCGGAAAGAGTGTTTTTTTCGATGCCGTCCGAGGCGCATTAATGTAGGTTTACGCCTGACCTAGACCTCGGAATAACGATCACGTAACGAGCTGGGATACGTTGAGGTAGCGCAACGCGGGGACTGTCATGAGGTAGCCAATCCAGCTTTCACTCGGTTGGTAGCCAGTCCTTAGGTCCATCGCGCTGACCCCAAGCACCCAACATCGAGCGATGGACCCCAAACGCCCGCGCCAAAACAATCGCTCGACCGACAAAATATGTTTGTAGCAGACAAGATGCATGAACTAAAGCAGAAAAATAAAGGCTAACATAAACCGCGCGCATGCGAAAGTTGTCAGACTAAGTCAGCATCCACGGCCCACAGGGAAACATCTGTTTGATCGTAGAAGTCTTTCATTTCTTCGGTACACGTATCGACCAAGCTTGGGCTGGAGTCTTCCAGACTTGGTCGAAGCAGATCTAACTGAAAGGAAACTGTCTCAGGCGCAGTGGCTGCAGTGGGCGCAAGAGTGTGAAACCGTGGTAGGTCGTTTCGGGAAATCGCATCCGCAATGGTATTCTGAGCTCCGGGGACGTGAAATATACGAACGTGAAAGTCGTGCAGGGCGGCTTGGAAGTGGATGCGTCGTATGCAATCCATCACGCCCTTGTGTGCAGAGGATTATTTCCTCCAGGAAGAAACTACTGACTGATTATCGGAATGAAAAGTAATCCGCTTTCCGGACTAGTCTTTTCCCCATAAAAAACAGGCGATCAGAACAGGGATCATTTCAAATCACGCGATGGGTGGGTTCAAAGCTATCACCCATGGTGGCCATAGTATCTGAAACCATTTTCCTGCTAAGAAACCACAACGTCCAACAGAACCCGCAGCGTCCGTGTACAAATCTAAACTGTGCGGTTCTGTCCAATAAGGCTGCAGAAACGAGGCTTTGCCGTTCCATAGGGGTAAAAAATCGGTCCACCATTGTAAGTCGTCGAAGAAACCCGGGCTCAGTTTCAACTGATGACCTAAACGCCGTGCCTTCATTGCAAGGTCCAGAATCCGACGTAAAAAGATACGGCCGGCTGATATACATGTTGTACACCAGCTTAACTTGCCGGCGAGGCTAAGGATCTCACGCTTGGTTGCTTTGTGACGATCTTTAAAGGTAGAAAGGCATTCTGTCAGCTCCTGAATTTTTCCGTCGGGAATCGAAAGGGTGAAGTTGACGGTGTCCAGTGTTATACCCAGAAAGTCGAGGGTCGTTGTAGGGCTGACAGTTTTTTCTGGGGCTAGTGGCACCCCCAGGTCGGCGCAAACGGCTTTCATGAAAGTTAGGATATCATTACATTGTGAGGTTTCAGGGGCGCCAACGAAAAGAAAGTCGTCCATATAATGGAGCGCAGAAGTATAACCAGCTTTTTTGATGACCCATATTAGGATTAGGGATAACTGGTTGAAGAGGGCGGGGGAGGAGCGAACGCCCAAAGGTAGAAATTGACCGAAGTAGTACTTACCGTTGAGAAAGAAGCACAGATAATGCCAATCTGACGGGTGGACAGGTATCAAACAGAAAGCACCAACCAAATCGGTTTTCGACAATAGACAAGACCGTCCGGCTTTAGTGATAAGAGCAATAGCGTCGTCGACTGTGCAGTAGCGCAGGGTATAGAAGTCTTTGTTGATAAAATCGTTGACTGAATAGTCGAACGGGCGAGACAAATCCATGATCAAGCGACCGCCGCCATTTTTCTTAGGCCGTAGTCCAAGGGAGAAACAAACAAAATTAGGGAAAGGCGGGTCGTTGAACGGTCCGGCCGAATGTTCAAGTCGTACTTCTTTGGCTACAAACCGTTCAGCCATTAGAGGGTTTTCCTTGGTAGTGGTAGCGTTCGAAGTGCTACGGGTTAACTCAGGACCGTTATACCCGATCTCGAATCCGGTGCGCGACCCGTGGATAAACTGGTGAACAAAAGAGGGGTCCGGATGATCATGGAGATGGCGCTCGAAACGGTCAGGCAGAAGCGGCGTTTTTGGCTTTCATGTCATCCTGATATTGGCTGCATTCGGAGAAAGGATGGATGTGCCAGCAGTAGGAGCACTTATGGGAGCGGTTGTTGGGGCAGGGGGTCGAGCAACGTCCTGCGTTGTTATCCCTGCAGATAACATCGCGGGCGGCTCGAAAGGACTTCTCTGGGGAAGGACGACCGGCACGACTGGCCGCCTTTGCTTGAAGGGAACGGATGGTATGGCCATAGGCTGTCAGCGGCAAAAAAAGGTCCGCGAAGAACCAACCACGGTACATGCAAAACAGCTGGAATGTTTCCAGCCATTGCAAGAAAGACGAAATATCCGAACTGGAGGACGTCAGAGACGACGATTTCTTGGAAGAAGTGGTCTTGTAATCGAACGCCGCGCTGAGGTTTCGGGATGCTAGAAGCAGGAGGTGGAAAGGATCGAAGGCGGAACGGTCGGCCAAAATACGGAGTAAGGGCTCGCTGACTTAGGAAAGCAAAAATTCTTTGGAGGTTCACTGACGCGAGGCTTCTTCCGACTTGGGGACTCATAGTCGTCATCACCGTGGTCCTGGTCGATCCGATGCTTAGAACGCCGGGAGGTCAGTTGGTCGTACTGCTCTCGGAGCAGGTTATTCTCGACAGCGAGTGCAATCTTTTCCGGGTCGAAGGCACGGTTAACGTAGAGAGCTGTAGCGGGGCGTGAACAAGTGGCAAAAGGGTGAGAGAAATGGTCGGTTCCACGGTGATGGAAGGGGGCAATCGAAGGCTGCGGGGAAGGCCTTCGCGAGTGGGAAACGGAAAGGTGAGACGAAAAGTTCTCGCCATGGCCGGGGAAAGGAGGTAGGATTTCGGGTGAAATGGTACGGGATCTGCGGATAGCGCGACCGCCGCGAGCAGGCCGAGAACCAGTAGACAGCGGGTTGCGACGACGCTTAATGGGTACCGGTATCGGGCTGCGAGACGCAAATGGTTGTCCTGAACGAAGAAAACCGGGCGCTGGTAAAGGTGAACCATGATGACAATCGGGAGAGGCGTCAGAAAGGTTGTCGTCGTCTGGCATATCACGGACGGGAGAGAACTGGGTGGTCATGATAACAGGAATTTCCAACAAATGGGAAGAGTTCGAAGAGTTCGAACAAAAGGGCTACAGTTCTTCCACGGGCGATGTGGAAGAACTTTACCGTAACACGGAAGTGTTCACGTTGTGGTCACTAGGGATATTGGTAAACACAAACGGTCTTGTGGTTGACGTAAACTACAATTGTACGCTTCTGGCGTAAATTGTCCTCTAGTAATCAAGCGTGTTTCCTAATATCCGGCGAAATTTCCGAATGGATTTCCCTCCGGAATTTTTCCGCATGATCTTCCACTGATTCTCATTTTTGACTGGATAGGAATGAAGTCAAGTGTTCGAAGATAGTTTGAAATTATTCTGGTTTTGTGAGAAAACGTCAGTGGAAAACGTTGTCGCCAGTTCGGCAAACGGGTAAAGTAAGGTCTCGCTCCTCGTAATCTGACGTCAGTTGCCTGTTCTAAGCGCCAGACAAAGGAACTCTTGGGCATCTTACTGTTGACGCCTGGATTTTCCTTGATTACGAAACGAACACGGAGGTACTTGGGGTCAATGAGGGTAAACTGTCAAGGTGAGCGGACATGCACAATTGTGTAGACCATTTGCCCAGCCTTCGCACAGTCCCCAAACACAAACCCCAAGCGAAGGCTGATTAGAACTAACCTGAGATTCGCTGCATAGTCCGGGTTAAGGAGACCATGTCTGGTCGGACGTATCGGTTAGAAACGTCGCTGCTCCATCTGCCTATAGCCCTAATCTGCTTCATGGAGCATCCGACCTTAGAAGCCGTTGAAGCCGATCCTATCCGGAAACTATGAGAGGTGTAACCATTCCCCAGAAAAGATTGTAGCTCACGATTGTCTCGTTGCCGAGTTAGGTAGCATCCATCTTGTGTGAAGAATAATGGAGTATGTTTGGCTGAAGATTTGACCAACATATAAGCGTGGAGAGCTTGTATCCGTTCGGGAGAGCTTGTACGGGACAGGTATCCGTTCGGGTTTTTGTTAGATAAATTGCCGGAGGTGCGGTCTGGTGATGGGTTTTATCCCGCCGTAAACATATTTGGACGAAATCGCGGGATATTTGAAGATCGTTCAGAACCAGATTCGATTTGTCGAAACTTGTTTCCTTCGAGCTGGTATACTCGGACACACGAAGCATGCCATAGAAGGCCGTAGTAAAGGCCGACCAGAGCATTAGCTGGTCGTGGCGGGCTATTCGGGATCCGAATAAGTCCAGTTTGAGTTGCCGTAGGTGAACTATCGTTAGAGGTTTCCTCGTGTAGGTATGTGGACGGGTCTGGTTGGTCAGGCCTTTTAACGTCATCGTAAGGTATTGATCATTCTTACAGGGATCGTCGAAACCGTTCTGTAGTTGTTCAGAACGCACGCCGGCTACGTAAACTCTTGCTGTTTTCCTGCTTAGTCCTTCGCCATCTAACCATGAAACGAACCGGCTGATCGTTTGACGGTCTGTAGATAAATGAGGCAGACAGTGACTCAGACAGAAAGAGCGAAAGCGCTCAGATCCATTTCGGTAGCCTCTTCTGGAAGCGGGAGCCAGTCGTTTACCGACAATTTCCCGCGATCTTGCATCGAGCTCGAACAGTTTCCTGGTTCTATTGATAGCATGATATCCCGTAAAAAATCTAGAACGCGGTCTACCAGTATCGGCTCGCGGCTTGCCTTGGGATGATTTTCGAAGAATCGCGCGTTGTCGAATCTAGATAAGGCATCAGCCAATATATTATCGACGCCACTAATACGCGTTATCCTCAGCGTGAAATTGTTATTTGCTGCTTCGAAATAGATCCGCCGTATCGCAGTCATAACTCCGACGTTTGGTGATGTGCATTTTGCCCAGATTTGGACCACCGACATATTATCCGAGTGAAATAAGATTCGCTTGGTCTGCAGTTTGACCCCCAAACACAACAAGAAATCAAAACTGGCAGCAGTTTCAGTAAAGCAGTGGATGGTTTAGCTTCAAGTAGCCAGCTTGGCCATTGTAGCTGAAACCATTCGGTACCGAAAACGCCACCACAACCAATGCTCCCAGATGCGTCGGTAAAAAGGTGCATAGTGGGCGATGCGACCCATTTACTCTGCAGAATCTTGCATGTACCGTTTCAAGTCGGCAGGAAATCTATGCACCACTGCAAATCTGCTCTAAAACCTTCGGTCAGTTTGAGCTTAGGTTGATCTAACTGCTTAACTTTATGTGCAAGAGTCAGCATTCGTCGTAGGAAAATCCTCCC
Source organism: Ramazzottius varieornatus (assembly GCA_001949185.1). Classification (NCBI taxonomy): domain Eukaryota; kingdom Metazoa; phylum Tardigrada; class Eutardigrada; order Parachela; family Ramazzottiidae; genus Ramazzottius; species Ramazzottius varieornatus. The sequence continues at coordinate 121,499 of BDGG01000011.1, read as the reverse complement.
AGCAGGGATACATTTAGTGGCGAAGCCGAGCTGTCCGCAAAGGCTCAAGATGGCTTTGACCCTGGCTCGATACACTGTGAACAAATCTTGAATTTCCTCAACTTTAGTTTCAGGTATGCTGATGGTTTGGGACTCCGTATCAAGCTGATTACCAAGAAATGCCAATTTCGTGGTTGGGCCTTCAGTTTTCTCTTCTGCCAGTGGTGCACCGAGCTCGGCGCACAGAGCTTGCATGAACACCAGCGTATGTTGACTTGCTGGCGAGTTGCCGGGTGCAGCCCACCAGAAATCATCAATATAATGAAGAACATCTTCCATCAAGTGGAAAGTCGGAAAGGGACAGGGATTTGATCCAGTTGAAGAACGAGTTTAAACTGTGGCAGAAAGTGAAAGGCACCACTCGAAAGCGGGGACGAAGCGAATCATCACTCGACCAGCTCTTCGTTACCCAACTGGGCTTCGTTCGCAACACCAGGATCGTTAACCCACCTTCAGCTACATGTGACTATCAAGCCATCGAAACCAAGCTGATGCTTATGACTCCGAACTTCAAGACGAAGCCAATGCTGGTGTGGAAAATTGACGGGGAGAATATCAATGTTTTCAAGACTGCACTATCATCGATTGATTGGGCCAGGTGTTTGATTTGATGTGCAATGTCGATGTTGCCGTTACTGTTTTTCAGGATAAATTCATCGCTGCTGCGAAGAGTGCTTTTCAGTTGAAGTCTGTCGGAGCCGAGCGTCTTCATCGTCCTTCCCTCTCCGAAAGAGCTATTGATAGCTTGCGAAGATGTGGAAGTGCCTTTAAGAAATGGAGAAGAACAAGGGATCAAGCAGATTATTCAAGTTGGAAGGAGCTGGAAGTTAGCAAGAGAAGGATCATCCAGTCTGACAAGCATCGTCGTCTTTATGGCATCGCAAAAGCATCCCGCTGAAATCCCCGAGCAGTCTGGAAACAGGTCAAGAAGAACACCTCCGCTGCATCTATCCCGCCTATCCCGATACCTGGTCATGATGAGAAGTACATCGTAGATCCGCAAGACAAAGCCGAGTTGATCAGCCAAGAATTCTCCAAAGTGTACTCTGCCTGTCCACGCCACTGCCTGCCATCAACCGTTAGCCATGGTGAGCCGATACGTGTTGAGCCCCCAGAGACACCCCACTGCCCGCCACTTCACTTCACTACCTCGGTGATCTTGAAGCAAATCCAACGCCTAGACTCTGCTAAAGCTGCTGGTTCCTTCCTGATAACCAACCAGGTACTCAAGATCGCGGGAACATCCGTAGTATATCCCTTGTCAAGACTGTTCAACCTGATCGTCAGCAAAAGAGAATTCCCCACAGCGTGGAAGCAGGCCGAAGTGGTACCAATACCAAAGAAGGGAAGCTCTTCCTTTCGTCCCATCTCCCTTCTACCACCACTATCCAAGCTGTTCGAGAAGATTGTGGCGAGTCATCTGAGAAACTATCTTGATAAGAATAATCTACTTTCAGATACGCAGTACGGATTCAGAAAGCAGAGGTCGACGGAAATGCAGTTGCTCCATATGGCTCACCAATACTCGCAAGCCGTCTTACAAAGAGACGAAGAAGACGTGGTTCTTTTGGACTGTTCGAAAGCCTTCGACAAGCTTCCGCACTCGTCCATCGTCACTAGCCTGTCAAGTCATGGAGTGAATGGTAAGATGAAAGGTTTGCTGTCTGATTACTTGAAAGGAAGGAGCCAAAGAGTTGTGGTTGAGGGACATTTCTCGTCGAACAATCTGTCCCATCTGGTGTGCCGCAGGGTTCAATTCTTGGCCCACTTCTCTTCACCATTGCCGTTAACAGCCTAGCCAAAAGCATCAGTTCCACGGTCATGCAGTACGCCGATGACATTGTTCTGTCTCGAACAATCAAGAAACATGAAGACTGCGTTGTCCTCCAGCAAGATCTCCAACGGTTAGAAGCATGGTGTAAAGAAGTCGGCCTCGAAATCAATCCGGAAAAGTCGCAGCACCCCCGGATCTCGAATAAGCGGGACAAGAGTGTGAAGCTTCCAGGCGAATACTACGTGATTAGTGGCAAGAAGATCCCTTTGGTGAATGAAGCAGTTTGCCTCGGCGTAACATTCTCAAGCAAGCTCGAATGGACAGCCCAAGTGGACAAAGTGACGGCCAAGTGCAGGCAAAGATTGTACGCTGTCAACGCGTTCTTTCCCCAACGATATGGAGCAGTGAAGCAGCTTCTTTACGAGAGCCTCGTAAGAGCAGTCCACGACTATGCCTCGTCATGCTGGTTCCCTGCGACCAAGAGCCTGCAAAGACAGCTAGAATCCATTCAAAAGAAGTTCCTGCAGAACATCCGATTGAGCCGAGCAGACAAAGACAGGCACGATCCAGACTTCAAGCGATACCGCCAGCATTTGCAAGAAGTCGCATGAAAGCCACTCTGGCATCGACGCTGTGAAAACCTCCTGGTGAACGTCTTTCGAATTTGGACTGGTAATTTTGCCAACGGTAATCGTCTGCTGAAGAGCCAAGAACCAAGCCGGAACTTGAGAACAAGGAGTCAAGCCAAAATCCTGATGATGCTGCCTGTCTCCACCGCTCCACTGTCCTGCAAGCTTCTTGAGTCCACTTCCGGCTCGTTTGCGTACATCGCCGAGGCATGTAAATAGCTTGTTGAGTTTTAAGAACTATCTGAGCGGGCTAAACTTCTCGAATTTCATGTGGTGCAAGAACAACGTAGATGTACTTCTGCTAGTTTAGATTTTGAGATTTTAAAAACGAAAAAGTTGGTTGTTTTTGTTTTATATACCTTCTTTTTCTCTAGCGCTCTTGCCGCATTTTTCGAACTCTGTTCATACAGCGCTTAGCCTGGCTTCTCATCGGAACAGAGTAAAAGGTTAATTAATTTTAATTAATCCCCCCAGAGGTCTTGATTTTCCATTCAAGGATCTGCGATAGATTATTGAATAGACTAGGAGAAGAACGGCATCCAAACGGCAAGACGGTATCAAAATAAAATCTCCCGTCACACATGTAACTCAATAGATGCCAGTCCTCGCTCGCAACAGGTATGAGCCTAAACGCGCCTTTGAGATCTGTTTTGGCCATCAAGCAGCCCTTCCCAAGCTTGAGACAAATAGCGATGGCATCGTCAACCGAACAGAAATTGAGTGTAGTCTTGTTTTGGAGATATGATCGTTAACTGACTTTTGAATGGTCTTGATAGATCCATAGTTAGACGAACACCACCCAGTTTCTTCGGGCGTACATCCATGGAGGAAAAAACGTAGTAGGGGAAAGGAGGTACATCGAACGGACCGATGGTATGTTTAGCAATGACCTCTTTGGCCACATAGTCACGTACGACATCGGGATGTTCCCGAGCAGTTCGAGCATTCGGAGTAATTTGAGTGACAGCTGGGCCGGTATAACCCAATCTGAAACCGTTGATGAGACCTTTGACGAAATAATTCGCGAACTCAGAATCGGGATAGTCTTTCAGGACATTAGCGAACCTTTCAGGTATCAACGGTGTGAACGCTTTAACGGGAATCTCAAGAGAAATAAAACGCTGAGTGGTAACAGGCTCGTACGGTAACAGTGTAGATGGCTCACTAGGCGTAGCGATGGGTGAGCTTGGCATGCCCAGGTTTGAGGCATTGAGAGCAGTTATGGGGATGGTTCTGATAACATGGTTCGGCGCAGCCACCAGGTTCATTATGGCGGCTGCAAGCCAAAACGACAGCTTTAGAGCGATTACCAGCATCAGAATTAGAATTAAAGCCCTCTATTTTGTTATTAGAATATCTAGATCTAGTCACACCTTCCTTGCTAGGGCACGTTGTAGCGATATGGCCTTTTTCGTTGCAGATATGGCAAGTAGCGGTGCGCACCCATTCAGAGTAAGGACCCCGAACAGCGGTACTGGTAATCGTAACAGCGGTAAGAATTGGCTTGAGATTATTTTTAACCGCCTTAACGAAATCGCGATCCTCATGAAACCACCCGTTCATGTCAGAATCCGGCAATGCCATCTTTTGACGAAAACGTTGGTCATATTCCAGCCAAAAACGCACGTCGGGCTTGCGTGAAGCCAACCCCGAATAATGCCGGCATAGGCAAGGGAAGGCATAGCCATATCGGGGTAGTAATAGCTCCGATAAAGTCAGAAAGTCAAAAAAGCGTCTTTCCACGAGGGCAAGTCACCGATCGTCAAATGCCCTGTACTTGGATCGCCGGGCTGTTTACGTTTAAGGTTATCGGGCACATAACTATCAGTGACCAGGTCCTGAAAAACAACGTAGGCTGATTTCTGTCGGAGCAACTTGTCAACAGTGGCTGTGACTGGGGGGAAGTTGAAGTGAGTTGAGGGAGGTGGCTTTTTAGACATGACACTGTAGATATCTGGGGTAGGTGAGGTTTGGTTGCGGTATGGCGGAATAGGCGAAGGGACCCGGGAGACCGAGTACGTCGGGGGGGAGCGTACCTGCCGTTGTAGAGCTTGGTTGGAAGCTTCGAGTCGCTGCACGTGTCGGAGTAAAGAGGCGATATCTTCTGTCGTGAAATATGGCGCGTTGATGGGCAACCGCCTATTGTCAAAGCTTTGCTCCGGATCGACAGGACCAGGAACGGCTGGACGGTTATCCGGTGCCCATCGAGTTGAACGAAGGTTCACGCCCCTCTCGTCCTATTTGCCCTCGTCCTACTTGACGCGCTCACTTTGTGAAAGGACGACTGGCTCCATCTATAAATTTAGATGTGTGAGCTACTCGTGATACACATAGCAACCTTGCTGAAAGTACTATTTTGTGATGTGGAAAATCCCAAAATGGCGTCAACGGCAGTGTAACACCTCTCGGCGTTAACTCTCTTTATTACTTTGGTAAGCGTGACAAGCGTGGATACAGATGCAGTCCGGTCGTTCGAGAAGTGAACATCGTTCTTCCATTTTTGTTCTTCACCAGTCAAACATTTACCGTACAGCTTGCCAAAAATTAGAAGGAGATGACGTCAAGAGGCCACTAACAATCAATACGAGAGAAAATCAACGACTTATTTTCCATCATGTGAAAGGCACAGATTTTCGAAAGCAGCTTCGTATAGTCGTGCTGGCAGCCTTTGATCATCATTTCATAGCTGGAGTCGCTTACCACGGAGCCATTTCCGTGGTAACTGGTAAGCGAGTCCAGTTTTCTAGGTACAGGGATTTGTCGGTTGCAAGGCTCCACCAGAAGTGCCTTTCGTTGTTCGATGGTTATCCGCAAGACATACTCCACTGCATCTCCGTCTATCGAAGGAATCCTCAATCCGAAAACGTCTTCATGAATCTCCGCTGCTTGTCTGACAAAGACGCGGTGCGACAAGCAAAAGAATGTTCGGAACTTTGAGCAGAGAACAAGAAGTGAAAGCAACAGGTTGCTTCTTTTGCGCGAATGAACTAACGAAATATCAATCAAAACTTCTTATGGCAAACACTGTTGTGTTTTCCGTAATTCTGCAATTTTGAAATCTGAAAGTGGTGTCCACTTCTCGAGCGACCGGACTGTACTGTAAATATTCGCTCCATTCGCGCAGTCCGTACACGTATACGATGATGCACTCCCGTAGGAAGTTGCGCGATCCGTGGAACCGGACCGGGGCTGTACTTCACTTGTATGATGACGCGATGCGCGGACGCAGCGAATATTTATAGTACTTCATTGCGTGGGGCAGGAAAAAGCGACGCATAAGCGCCCGTCATCAACCAACGATAGACGAAGTCACATGATGACGTGCAGGTACGTATTCTCTACGATGAAGTCTCTGCCTGAGGAAACCTATCAGGTGCGGAAGTCTGACTTGTCTCCTGTTTTCGAACAGCAACTTCGGAAAACCCACCACTTCGGGGAAAACAATCTCTCGGAGCGCCCAGATCTTTTTCAAGACATGATCATGCCTGCGAAACATACTCTAATTTGGTTGCTCTTTCAAAAGCACCATTAAATTTTCTTTCGAAACATTGCCTACAGAAGTTATCCTGGTGGAAACTTGGATACGAGTCCAAATACTATGTTTGCGTTGAGAGAGTTGAGAGCGTGCAATCGCGAATCAACTTCGTCCGAAAACACGGCACTCTCTGGTGCATGTCCTCAACATCTCACTAGACGTTTAAAAAAAGTCTGTGAGGCTGAGAAGATTTAGCTCGAATTGCTTCACTAAAGTGCCGCACTTCACAGGTCGTTTTCACACCCGGAAAAATAGAAAGTTTTATTCTTCAAAAATCACAAGACGCAATGAGATAACTCCTGACTGTCGTTATGAAGAACCAACTCAGTTCTATAGACTGATGATTAGCTTCGAAGTCGGTCAAGCCAGTAGCTGAAGAAAGAAGTCGGAAAAATAGGGAAAAAATATTCCCCCTTTGACAGTAAACCCAGCTTTCTCTTCCTGTAGGCAACGCACGGACTTAAGTTAGTTCTTGCTGCGGAAATATAAGGAGTGTTGGTCAACAACCCATCACATTAAGCAGCAGAAAAAAATCAAAACCCTCACTCGCAAAAGTTTCCAAATGTATTCCTTCGAAAAGGAACAACTCATACTTCCGCACCTGATAGAACCATCTTCGCATTTACTGGGCTTCGACCTGCCTGGCTGACACATTTCATGTGCTTTTCCTTGCAGTACATAGCTAATCCCTTGTCGGACAAAACCAATTTTTGGAATAGTATTTCGTATCCTTTTTGGAAACATGGAGTTCAACTTTCGTTAACAAATTCGAGGTACATCGGTAAACATAGCCGCAGCGTTATTCTGCGCCCATCGCACTACAAATATTCGGAACTTTTCTGAAAGCTTTTTCGTGTCCTCAATCAGAGACTTCTACCGGACATATTCTTGCTACCACTACCATCGTATTTTTCCAACGTAATATCGCCAGCTCTGACAGGGAACACTTGAGACTATATTTCACGGTGATGAAATGAGAGACGGAAAAGCAAAAGAAGGAAACTACTAACAGGAAGACCGAATCCGCTAGACCAATCGCATGAAATTATAAAGTATCGCGCAAAAAACAGGCTGACGTCGATCACGGAGGAACGGGCCCACGGCGGTCACAAGATCAATCTAAAGAGAATGGATGAGCATCCGTTAACTGAACACGAGACGATCAGAAAGCCAAATGTTCCACGAGATACCGAAGGCTAAACCCGAAGGGAGCAATCGGCGCCGCGAGTGTGAGTGCCTACAAAGCCAAAAACAACACGTTTCGGCCACTTTTCAAAACACATTATCTCCTAAAAGATACTTGAACGCAGCTTGTTCCTGCAGTTCCTTGGAGAAATGTAGTCTTACCTTCAGAAAGTTGCGACGAGAGGAAGCAGGGACTTGAACGACAGTCATCCATTCGTGGTGACCACATCTGAAAATCAACAATCAAGCGGCAGAATATGACTATCGCAGGTTGCGGTTTTCACATCTGCCCTGCACAAACTGACCTGTCGGCTGATCGAATGGCCAAGATTCCATCGTGCACACGTCGGAAGCTTTTGCAGGGTAAACAGAGGGCTGATTACGTCCCCAGAATATGGAGCAATGTCGGGTGAACGCAAAAACAAACATGGAGCTGCCGGAAATCTTCTGGCGAAAGTTAAAGACTGAAATGCTGATGCAACGCGTGGTAACGCAGCACGTCGCCGCACGTGCTCGCACGCAGTACGTACAGACTGACAGATTAATGGGACGGTCGTGTTACCGAACTACGATACAACTTTGGACTTCAGTGCGTGCTAGAAAAAGCTCCACTTTTCCGCACACTGCGTTTTAGAAATTTGAAATTTTTCGCCGACGAAAGTCGCAATCATTGCACTGCCTTCTGTATAGTGAGGTCGAATTAAGTATGCCTTTCGAGACGAGTTCGAAATACGAGCTTTTCTGTTCACGGATGTGGTCACAATTTTAAAAATGCGTACTTATTTTTCATGTTGTCTGACTAGGGTAACATGTGGTTCACCACTGGAAAGCCGAGCTCAGCGCACCGGTAACCCGAGAGAAGGTACAGCCGCTCTTCCCAGAGTACCCGCACAACGAGAAGGTATGGAGCAGTACAAAGTTTTGAGCAGGCGGAAAAGGTCGCAAATTGAGAATTCAACCGTAGACAATTTTCAAAAAGTGCATTAGTGTGAATGGCACACGTACGTACAAATCCGTTCCGCTGTTTCGGAATCGCCTGTTCCAACTTTTTACTGCTCTGAACTTTCTCGTCGTGGATGAACTTTAGACGGATGTATGAACGGGATGGTGGTTCCAAGAAGTATAACCCACGCTTCGCGCGGCTCCACGTTCTCGGAACAACCAACCGTTCGAACCCGGCTTCGGAAATTTGATGGTGTTTTTCCTCCGAAAGCATGTGAAGAGCGAGATCTGAAAACCACTGAAAATTTCATTTGAAACTTCGCGGGCACCTGCATACGCGGCGTCAGGCCTTCGATGGCAATAAGGGCGATGTACTTGGATGCCTCGGATGCGAATGAGAAGCTCGTAGGTTTTGTCAAGAGCAGAAAACTAACTCGGTCATGCACCGGCATACTCCGAACCAGCTACGTACAAAACTCGGTTTGCGTGCCTGAAGGAATGAATGACGCACGTGCATGCGCTGTGTTGCGATCCAGTATAGTGCGCCAGCCAATGGTCATGCGTTTAGCGACAACAGCCCCACAAAGCTTCATTTCATTGTGGTCAAACTCAACATTGCCCCAGTCTCCCTTTAAATACGCCTCGCTTCGCTCGGCTTGATAAAGGAGTGTAACTGGGTTACACCTTCCCGCATTATTGAGTTATTCAGTCCGTCATGTTTTGAGTAAGCGATGTTCTGTAGTACTTATTGATAGTAATTAAGAATCAAGGATGGCCGCCGAATCTGTTGTATAATACTGTTAAGGTTACGTACGTAAACCTTTGGATCATACCCATAGAATCATTTCAGAATGACAACCGACAATCGGGTGAAGCGCTCACAAAACTCAGCATTTAGTAGGCTTCTACCGGAGTTCACACCCCTTTCTACAAATTTTGTGTCTTATGCGCTTATCCGCCGCCCACAATGCTGTCCCAGTTGTTCATGTGAGATGAACCAGCTATCTCCTTTGTCCCGTCCCCTTCGTAAGAGTAACCTGTATCGCCAGAGACCAGCATTCCTTGAATTAGCAAGAAGTTAAAAGATTCGCGATCTACAGGTTGAGTTACAATGCTTCGACCGACTTCGAACTGTGTTAGAAAACTGAGCGTTGACCCGTCGGCTTCCAAATTTCGCCAGAAAGTAGCTCTGACGTTTGTAAATGATCTTTAAAAGTTTTATTGCGCTTGCACGCTTCACAGAAAACCTGCAGAGAAAGGTTTCAGCGACCCGAAAATCAAGGTACCTTTTTGGACTATGAACTCGTCATAATTGGAATTTGTTTACTGCCAAACGAAGGTTTCGAAAATCTTTTCGCCAACGCTTATCTGTCCAAGAAGGTTTAAGTCGTTGGACAGAAATAATCGGTTTCAAGATATGTCTCCGAGGTTTCCTCTAGAGCAGTCAACTGGGTGACTGCAGCGAAACAAGTTCTGGTTTTCTTCAGTTTTCCGCTTTTGAGAGAACTAAAGATATCAAACACTACCTTAATTACAAGTATTGGCAACAACTTGTCAGTCGGAAATCACACGAAAGCAGAGCGCAATCCTCTAACTCAGCAGCCGTAAAATTTTTGAATAATTCAGCCGAAAAGTGATCATTAAAGTCCATTTTTTGTCAAACCTAAGACGATGTTTTTAAAATCTATGCATAGAATCATGTATAGATTTCAAATTCGGAAATGGTCTCATACGAAAATGGTCTATCGAATTAACGGTAGAATGGAAAGATTGGCTCAGGTAGAGTTACGATCTTGAGCGTCAAGTTGAGTCGAGGGGTGCTTTCCGGCCTGTCGAGGTTTGTTTTTGCATGATTTTTCAGATGCGAACAAGCATCACCGAATTCTCTAAGGCCGATCTCAGATGGTTAGGCTATTTAAAGAAGAAATTCAGAGGCAGAAGGGTCGATACTGGTTTTTCTGCAAAATTTTAAAATCGGTCAAAGCATTTTGACTCAACCTGCACCTACCCTGCCACCAATACCACAACAACAGCGAGACCTCCAGCGATCCCACAGATTTTCTCGATGGTGTCGTGCAGTTTCTGGCGACCTAGTATACGGCAAACATGGGGTTACATCCGCCTCACCAGTAGCTCTTGACTTTCGGAACTTACGTTCCCACAAGCATGGTCCTTCTTCTCCAGAAAATCCGCAGATCGGAACATCTGGAGGTGGATTACTGTGACTGCTTGGCCAGTCTGCTGCAAAGTCCTCGCTCCACGACATCACGCGTTGGGCTGGATTGTAAGAGGCCACTGCCTAATGGTTTTAAAGAACAAGATCACTGAAGATGGCGTGAACTACTGTAGGTGCATAACACTCATTTCGAGCCTTGTACCGTCGATACCGCTGACTAACCTGCATCCGTGAGCTGAACCTGTTATATGCGAATAACGTGTATGGGAGATCCATGTTGGCCTCGCTGTCAAGAAAGATCTTCCTGCCGTTTAAGTCAAAGTTCCGATTAGATAATGCAGCCGCGATGGCAGCGCCACCACAGAGACTTGGTTTGTTCGGTATTTCTTCGAGACTTTCATTGACCAGCTGCGCGAAGAGATCCACTGTGTTTCGGGCTTGCTGTACCACGAAATAGTCCATGGGCTGCAAATCACGTGATCCCGCACAGATGGAGCGCGCCTTTGTTCAAAAGGATTTAAAGGTCAGCTACCTGTGATCCTGGCTCGAAAGTGTAATTGTACATCTCTTTCGACAATGTTACTATCTCACGGTTCAGATCCTCGTCCGTCGTGGCGGAGCCAAGTGGTACCGTGAACAGAAGCAGAGACCGATACCCATTCATAAGCTACAAGTATTCTCAGAAATGTGGACTTAGTGGAGCTTGACTGTCCCCACAAATCTTGCAGTACTTTAAATATTCGCTGCATCCGCGCAGTAGGTCATCGTGCAAGTGAACTACATCCCCGGTCCGGTTTCTCGGATTGCGCAACATCCTCAAGGGATGTATTGTCACGTACGTATGCGTACTGCGCGATGCAGCGAATATTCACAGTACGAGAGGGCTCGGCAGTGGAGTGGCCACCGCAGAATTTAGCCGTCGGAGTGGCCACACTACGAAGGTCCAAGCACCGTATGGGATGGTTGATTGACTGATAAAAATCAGCTGATTTGGTCAAAACAGGCTTTTTAACATTGAGAACACTCTGCCTTCTCCCACAGTGTAAGGATTGATTAACTTAGTGCGCAAAGGCGCACTAAGTTAATCACGGAGCAGTTAATAGCTTGGATGGCCCAGTGGTGCGAGTGCTCGCCATGTAAGCAGCATTTGGAGGTTCGATTCCTCATCCGTCCAACTTTTAACTTGCTTCCTGATGAAGAGTTTTCGTAGAAAATAGCCAAGATCTGGCTATCAAAGTAAGCGAACAAATCTGTTCGTTACAGCAGATCCGTCCTCAACGTTTCGAGCCTTGTTTCGCCTTCCTTATGTCTGATAAATAAGTTAATATGATTGCGAGGGAAAGGTCGTCGAGTTAGCCACCCCAGATTTCGGTTGTTGAGTTAGCCACACGTCATAACCAGTAGGCCTTTCGAGGGCCTACTCCTAGTAACCGGTGGCTAACTCAACAACTCCGCCACAGGCCGGCTAACTCAACAACCGTTCCCTCGTATCTATCGGATGAATGAAAAGCGAAAAGATTTGAGGGAATGGCTGCTGAGGTCTACCTGTGGCCACTTGACAGTCGTTTTCCCGCGGTGGCCACTCCACTGCCGAGCCGTCGTATTTCATTCTACATACCTGGTCCGTGGCGTTGCTTAACTGACCGTACTTCCCATAGGGAAGTAGGTCGATCGGCTGGAAATTAATGAAAACCTGCAATCCAGAACAGCGTGCTCATGACTTCATGGTCAGATTGAACCAGAGCATGCGTTACGTACGATCAAAGCCCCGGCCGACACGGCCCTGAGTCAGCGTGCTCAACCCCTCCTAGGGGAAAACCTCGATACTTCACTCAGGGCCGTGTCGGCCGGGCCTTTGATCGTACGTAACGCAGGCTCTGGATTGAACGAGTCACACCTCCCTTTATAAATAACCGTACGCCGAACATTAGCATCACCGAGTCGCTTACGTAATCTCCGTTTGTCATATTGGCCTGGGTAGCTATTTCCTGCGACATCACCAGCACTTTCGAATATTATAACCCCGCCGAGACGTCATCAGATTATCCGTTAGAGAGGTGAACGTACCAGAATATCACGGGCTAGGAGAACATGACATCCCAGCACAAACACTGTAATGAACACCGAGTGATACTGCATAATTGAGTTGCCTAAGGATACGGACGACTGTTGTTCATATACCTCGGTTCTTTTGACGGCCAACCCTTAGAGCATCTGCAATGCTTTGCGAGTTGTTGCCAGCGATTGACAGAAGCTCAAGCCGGTAGCCATCTTCTCTCATTGCACTGGCGATTTTGGCGTCTTGTAGGAGCTGTGTAATTTCAGCATAAAAGGTTATAGGATTTGCTGCGTCGGTGATGAAAACTACGTGCTGCCAGTGAAAGCGCTGGAAAACTGTGGATAGGATCTTCACATATCGGACGCTCGTGCTTGCCAAAGTGATGATGGTCGGGTACTGCTGGCGTCTTCCAAGGGGCATACCGTAGCCGCTGCGACACACAAAGTAAATGGTGGGGTTGCGGTTCAGCACTCAAACAAATGACTGTACCTCGGGAAGAAAGGAAGATTCCACTCTAGAAAGAGACTTACAACTCGACATCATGATTACAATTAAAAACTTTGAGCAAGTTTATACAAACTTTAAACATATTTGGAGATGTGTAAAATGCATGATATGCACCTACCTCGGCCAAGTTTCGCCATTGTCAACGGGTCGTTGCATCCTTCAAGGAACGAATCATTAGTATTTCAAGAACGTTGGTTTTATCTAATATCAAACTGCACAAGTGTACAGTACCGCACCTGACCCAATAAGAGCCAAACATTTCTGGCTGGAAGCGGCTCTGTAATAGTATTCGGCTGCCATCCAAGCTTGGTTCGCTTCGACATCGGCACAAGATCGATATAATGGACTGTAGACATCTTTGATGGTAACGTTAAAACGAAACTGATACGTTCGCTGTGCTTGCTCAACTGTTAAGTTCAACACAGCCCCCAAAGCTCGCATCGAAGTTATCAGCGGCGCGTAGTGAGGTAGAAGAGTTACGAATACCACTTCGAGTCCGTTGATCGCAGGAAAAATTAAAAGCCAGATGAGAAGCCGAAGACGCATGTTGACTGATGTAGATAGTAACGTCGTGGAACCAAGCTGTACATGTAGAAGTTTTGAGGAAAACTGTAAATCTTGGTACTGAGGTAACCAATATCTTTCGGACACGTCGTGATCGGAGTGAAACACACTTATTCTCGAGTTCACTTAGGTGCAGAACCGGAGGATGCTCGTAGGAGCAGTGCAAATTACATCATCATAAAGTTGAATATTCAATCTGCCATGGCTCACAGGTCGTATCATCAGAAAGATCGGTGGAAGCCTACGGATGGGTTTCACCGTATGTCTCGTCTTCCTGTTGTCACCAGCTGCCTTAAAATAAAAGATTCAAAGTTCCCTCCGTGAGAAGTCCGTAGGGATCGAGATCGCGCGTTGTACGTTTGACGCAAGCAATTGCATGGCTACCCAGGTCGTATCTGAAGTGAATTCCGTCTTTCTCGTACGAATTTTATCCTTTCTTGCCGATCCCGGCAACTAGCTGTGTCTTCTTCAGTGGAATGCTTAATAGCTAAAGGCGGAAAGACCAATTAATTCAGTGCGGAGTACGCTACCATTATCACATATTAATAAACATAACGTGATAAGCAGAAATAGGCCCTGTTGCCACAAGCCTTTTTCACATTAAAATAAACAAATGTTTCTGTGGCTAAACCTTGGCCCACCGTCGGCTTCCCAGTGAAGCTGAGGGTTTTGCGAGGTGAACCCGATGTGCTGATGTCGCACCAGCACAAACCATAAAATGATCCTGACGGTTCTGTGATTTCTCCCGATAAGGAGGTGGAGCCTAGTTTGAATTGGTTTTTGATTGGTGATTTGCTCGCTTCCGATCGCTTGCTGACTTTCGTAAAATTTCGTTTTCGGAATTTCAGTTGGGGTCTGATATTTGTTTTCCTCCATCCTAACTCGCATGGCAAACGTCTTTTTACTTGTTCGTCATGAATATCGAACTTTTTGAGAAACGAGTGCTGAAGACTGGAAACGATCGGAGAACGATCTGATCGGCGGAATTGACTCTGCATCGTCTACGCTCTTCTTTGGAGGCTGGAGTCAGCTGTGTAATGCCGTAGCCGATTTCGAAGGTATAGTCTGCTTCTCAACACTCTTGGGCACTTCAAGAGTGAGCACATAAACCCCAGATGCCTACGGCGTCGTTTCTGCGATGTATCTGCTGTGTTTCAGGTGGCTGGCAGAGGCTAAGAACGGTTACTCGCTTGCAATATCGCTCGAGAATCATCAACCAATCGAGTGAGTGACACGTGCGAATGATAAATCCAGAAATTTCGTTAATGAAGTATGGACTTGTCGATTTCTAGGGCAACCTCTTGTTCTTTCAGACATCGTCTGGGCAATGCTTCTGCTACCAGCGGATCGACTGCGTTCTCATGGAAGTCGCAGAGGAGCATCTTCATGAAAGTACTCTAGATGTTCACATCAAGTTTGTCTTAACTTACTGTGCTGCACACTGTTTTCTTCCCTGCGATTTCGCGTTATGTTTCACGGCTTTCCAGACCTTTCAGTTATGGTTTGTGGTATTCAGGTTGTCTTCTAGTTGATCTTCGGTTCCCTTCGACCTTCCTTTTCTTCTTCCGTTCGCTGTTTGGTAATGTCAAGAGCAGTGGAATCGTAAGCAATAAAAATCATCATTTTGGGTTTTACGAGGGTTTTGGTCCCAGTGAAAACCTTGAAAAATTCAGAACTTTCTCATGTCCGATAGTCAGATATTTCCCAGCGGTAAGCCAGTAATGTCATTTTCATGTCGCTATTTGGGTTACTTGTGGGTTCATGTCTGGACCATAGCTGAAACCTCAGGGATTCCAGGAGGTTCAGCGACGGTTTTAATAGCTGTGGGAACACGGAAGGGTATAGTTTCCTGTGGGCAGTTCGGGATCGTCTGGACGCATCGATGGGTGCCGTCCATGCAACTAGAGATGGCTCACAGTCTGTGTAAGAAACCGAGGCGGAAGTGAAGGCTTCCCGGTCATAGCTATACGGATACGCAGTCCGCGAGTACGTTGGAGTACTTTCTGAAATGGGGGCGGAGCTTAGAACGCGCACTATAAGTAGGGCATGCGCGGTGCACCGTCATGAGCATTAAAATATGCAAGTGTGTGGATTGCGCAAGCCATACCTCTAATTATGTACCGCACAGCCACACAACACATAGGTTTCGCTTCGGCGATGGTGAGCGCTACGGCCAACGCTGCTCTTGTGAGCGACGTCACAAACGCTATTCCCGGCTGCAAAGCCTTGCAGCCGGTAGTATGAGTTGCGTATCCGTATAGCTATATTACCGGTCCGGAGAGCGTGTGGAGACTTGAATCCTTAATTCCGTTAGAGAGAAATCTGGGCCACGTCGGGGTTCTATACGGTGGCAATTTTCTGGCTATTTGGTGCAAGTCAGGAACCTTCATGTCCGATAGACTTGAGTTTATTAGGTTTTATTGAGGTGCCGTAGACACCGTAGGGAGTGCAATGGAAACTTCAATGGCAAGACGACTCATTCCGTTCCGTGCCTGCCATGCACTCAGCGGGCGCAAAATTTAATCCATGCATAACCTAACAAAGGGATTTTTTCAATCCGCTGCCTCTCATCCTCAAACCGACATGCCAGGTTGATAGAGAAGAGTTTCCTCTATCGTCTGAGCCGAAAACCCAGTCATCATTCCGTTCCTGGAATAAACTGGAGGCTCGGAAGTGATAGTCCATTGAGCGCTAAAGTGCGCCGCGATGACGTAAAAGTTTATTGATTGCCACTTTGATTGACCGCAAAGCGATCAGCTGATGGCCCGTACTGTTGACTGTGCAGCGGAAGGCTTGCTTTTGTGTGTTTCTAGCATGTTCAGGCGTGTAGTGCGGGCAAAGTCAACAGTACGAGGATCAGCTGATCGCTTTGTGGTCAATCAAAGTGGCAATCAATAAACTTTTACGTCATCGTGGCGCATTTTAGCGGTCAGTGGACTATCACTTCTGAACCCTCTAGTTTATTCCAGGAACGGAACGATGACTAGATTTTTGGCTTAGACGATAGAAAAACTTTTTTCTATCGACCTGGCATATCGGTTTGAGGATCAGAGGCGGTGGATTGGAAAAATCCCCTTGCAAGGCGGGCCTCTTTGACCTTCTCTTTAGCCTCCTGGCTCCATATGTGCTGAAGCGGCTGAACCCATAGCCAGGGTTCATGTATCCTGCACAGTCCCGCAGCATTGATTGTTCGAACGGGTAAAATGGCGTTAGCTTTTGGGAAATCTTACCCAAGCCCTGTTGCCACGGCCTTCAGATCCATCGCTGAAACCTCCTGGAATCCTTGAGGTTTCAGCTATGGTCCAGGCACAAACCCACAGGGAACCTAAAAATTGACATGAAAATGACATTACTGATTTACCGCTGGGAAAAATAAGTTTATGGGGCATGAAAACGTTATGAATTTTTCATGGTTTTTACTGGGAATGAAACCCGAATGAAACCCAAAAAGATAATTTTTCTTGTTTTCGGTTCCACCGTTCTTTACTTCACCAAACCACAAAGACAAAACAAAAAGAAAGGACGCAGGAAGTCAGGTATGGATTTGGAAAACTGACAAGAGTCTGAAGAACCACGAAACATGAAGCGATATCGCTCGAAGTCTGAGAAGATAACAATACACGAGGCAAAACAAAATTCGAGGGTGATGTGCAGCCTGCTTCCACCAACATGCTCTTCTGCGACATCCAGGTTAACAGAGTTTACAAGATAGAAGAAGGAATCCCCAGGTAGAATCTGAAAGAACAACCGGCAGTACCAAACTTCTAAATTCTGACAAAATATAAATCCATCATCCACACTCCACAGCCCACAAGCATCATCACTCACTTGATTGATTGATGGCTACTGAGCGATATCGCAAGGGAGCAGACGTTCTCAGTCTCTTTTCCGTACCTGTAACACAGCAAGCAAGTCGCAGAAGCGATATGGCAGGCATCTCGAGGTTGCTTGACCCCTTTCTAAGATGATTAATGGACATGGAGAGCAAACTTCACCTTAGAAATCGGCTCAGGTATCAGTCCTTCAGCTGACTCAGTCACCACTGTCGAGCGTGGTAGCTGCAGAGAGTCAGCTCCTCCGATTCCGTCGTTATCCTTTCGCTCTGTGCCTCCGGCATTCCGTTCCTGTTGCAAGTCAAGATGATGGAGACGAACAAAATGTCGGACTTCTGCTGAAATTCCGAAAACGAAGTTTCGCGAAAATCAGCAAGCGACGGGAAGCAAGCCAACTACCAATCAAAACCAAGTCTTACTAGGCTCCACCTTCCCGTGGGGTGAAATCACAGAACCGTTTGGATTTGTTTATGGTTTATGCTGGTGTGAGGTTGGCACATCGAGTATCCCTCGTTAAAACCTCAGCGTCACTGAGAAGCTGATGGTTTCTGGAGGGTTGATCACAGAAACGTTATTTGTTTTCAATGGAAAAAAGGCTTGTGGCATCAGGGAAGGCTGTACCGCACCAGAGATCTCTGAACATTTGATTGTTGGATTCAGTCTGATACGGTATGGCATCAGACTTTCCATGCTTTTCAACCTTTTTCTTGTCTCCCGATGTTCCAGTTACACTGTCTCACTTTCCCCTTGCTGTCCTAGATAAAGCAAGTGACCGAGCTTCACGGAACTCGTCTAAGGATGTGTGGTGCATTACTGACAACCCCGCTGCTGTTGTTTCAGGTTAGCCGACAGAGCGTCGTGTTAGCCTGCCTGACTCGTCCTACTATCTCGTGTTTGGTGTTCGTGTCTTCTGGCCTCGCTTTCTCCCCGTTCTCCTTGCTCAGGTGAGTGATCGACTTTTCCGTGGAAGTCGCCATGGGATGAACGGTGGATCATTTAGGTACCTGACTGCTCTGATTTCAGGCTAGCCGGTCGAAACCAAGTGTTTGCTTGCCTGCCTCCCGCCATCGTTTGCTTGGAGATTCCTGTCTTCTTGGCGGCACTGCCTCTTCCCTTCACATCCTTCGCCTCTTCCAGAGCTCCACCGTACCTGCTGCTTGTTTTCGCTTGGTTTTTCACAGGTTAGAGATGCCATTAGCAGGTTTACATACTGATAGTGCACTTGGTGGGGTACGTTATCCCCTAACTCCAACTCGTCCTAAGTGTGGCTTCGAAGAACCATGGACCCGAAAAACGTTTTCCCCTAACAACTTCTCACCCGAACTGCACCTGCCCCTAAAATATGTCCTTATCCCCGAAGAACTATGGCCCCGAACAGCTGTGACCCCTAACGGTCACGAACCCTCATAACTTCAGCCCCGATGCCCGATGATCACTTTGCCCTAAAAACATTTCCTCGGAAAACAAATCTGAATTTCAGTGACAATCTGTTGTATTGTTGGAAAAGACGGAAAAACGGAAATTTAACCGTAGAAAAGAGTTGAGAAGTACGTTAGTGCGAATCGGTCGAGTCCGTAGACTCCGTACGTGCTTCCGTAATGCCGTAGCGAAAAGGTCTGTCCCATAATTCTTGGTGTCCCATAACTACCTATCGTGCGTGTACGCACCCAGCATCTGTTCAGAAAAACCGAAGAGAGTTCTCCTCTACCGAGATTTGGCCTGTGGTCAAATTTGGCTATTACCGGCGCATCCAGAAAAAATCAAAATGGCCGGGGCTACGTTTTCCGAATTGGCCTTCGTGGCTGCCAATCTTCCTAATTCCAAAAGTTTGAAAATTGCCCATCGGCTGATTTGGGTCACCCCATTCCACCAGTTAAAGTTCTGTACTCGCAGTGAGCACGTCGGTACTCGGCCGACATGGAAAGCTTGGCAGACAAGGAGCTAGTACTGCACTAACTGAACGATAAAAGATTACTGATGAATATTACGGAAGCTGGTGGAGAATCTGGGAAAAAAAGTAAGATAAAATATCTTCTCAAGAATTTTGAGAGCCAAACCCCGAAGCAACAAAAATCTTACCCATGCAGTGGAAGCATCTCTTGAGAACCATTTCTTTGCACCTGCTGTAGTTGTATTGCGCTCTGGAACATAAGTGCGACAAACGCCTGCACAATGGGTTATGATAGATGTGTTCGACTCCTAAATGCATGAGTAAAGCCTACAGTGTCAACAGCAAGTCTTCCGACTGCGCACACACCTACGAAGAGAATGCGACACCACAGACTCGAATAACAAGATCCTGTAACCCGTCTTCACAAAGCTCCTGGCGCAGCGTCAGCCACCTCGCCTTGCACTTGGACAGAGATGCCACCAGGAACTAACTGCTGGGCCCGGGTCGGCTTGGCGAGCTACAATTGAGGCTGCATGGAAGCTTTGTACTATTTCAATTCGATCTCGTCAAGTCAGTTACGCTAGATGTTTTACAATGAACTGTCGTCGGCCGAGAATCAGAAAGCGACTTCTGCTTTACGCAGTGATAATTTTTCTTCTGTATCGTTGCATTGTTGCTTTTGCGTTGGAAGTTGTGATCTTGAATGTAACTCCCGAATCGCGTTTAAATGTTTCGTCGTACCGGCAAAGTTCCACTTTCAGCAGTGCAGTGGAGGATGCTCGAGCTAAGTATCGTGGTATCTTTGCCATCTCCGTCTTGTCATACCCACACAGTTCTTCGTATCGGACCTGTCAGGAGAGCAAAGACGACATGGCGCGGATCGCAGCCGAATTGTACTACCGCGTTGGAACCAAACCAGGAATTTGTTATGCGTTAATGTCTGCAGGTACGCCCCACCACTCCTAATAGGTCTCACTTGGCGCCAGCAATAGGACGGTCGTTGGCGACTTTGTGTTTGGCTGGTTCATTTGACTTATCCTTTCCGCAGACTGCGGAGTCTCTGATGAGGTTCTACAACTCAACAAAGGTAAAGTACCAAACCTAGGAACCAAACCAGTAACCATATCTTACTCCAGTTCTAAACTTTCAATGTCTGAGGGTAACGGCAAAGGCCCCGCTTAATAATGAACTGTGGTAATGGCATAGTGGTGATTTCAACTTTGCAGGATGGAACATACCCACCTTCACAAGGTAAGATAAGTATACGATAAACAAAAATTTTATTCACGGTTATTTACCGTATACTGATGTACAAGTGGTCTTGCGTTGCAGCGAA
Organism: Ramazzottius varieornatus; assembly: GCA_001949185.1. Taxonomy (NCBI): domain Eukaryota; kingdom Metazoa; phylum Tardigrada; class Eutardigrada; order Parachela; family Ramazzottiidae; genus Ramazzottius; species Ramazzottius varieornatus. The sequence continues at coordinate 101,029 of BDGG01000011.1, read as the reverse complement.
CTGTTTATGCTTCCCAGCAGCAGGGATTACCCCACATTGTTCCCGCTGGGAAGTACCGTGATACGCTACTGCGAAGTGCCATCTTCATCGTGTCTTAATTTATTTCAGTATTCTTACTCGGCTGTCGAGCTTCGGTGGCGATGGAGCTTTTGGTAAATTTGGTCGAGAAACTCATTCTGATAAAAACTTAAACCCGTGCTTTCTGTATCTTTAATATCCAGAAAGCCGCTACTGAACTTGGAATGACTAACGGAGAATACGTAAGTCTCGCATTGCTATCCTCGACACCCCATTGGTAAACGAGACTCCATGGCACGTCCGGGTTGTTCACAGGCATTCATCTCTTTTCAACTGACGGATTCGGAACTTCCCGGGGAGATGCCGGACCTCAGGAATACTTCCTCTGCTGTAGGAGAATATCTGATTACCTTCCAGATACAATTGAAAAATTGGGTGGGTGAATTTTCTTCTTTCGAACCAGGAATTGGCCGCATATCGATCTTTGCTGGCATTTACAACGACGCAGCAAACCACTTCAACAGATTCAGGTCTGAACGGAGCTCAGATTCGAACACAAGTAAGACGGTGTTAGAATCTCTGATGATCACTTTTGATCCCGATGAGAATTTTCATATAAATAAGAGAGCGTTCTTTCTCAGCCAACGTCTGCGCCGCCGCCGTACTTTGACAAGCGACCGATTTTCGACATGGTAGAAGTTTACACGCAGCTGTTGATTGAAAGCTACGGAGACCTCCTTCAGAGTACTCGTTACTGTAGCGGAAGCTGGCTAGCCAGACAGGTCGCCAACCGAACGTTTCGGCTGGGCGGCAAGCCAGTGTACTTTGACGGGGATCGCACACGGGACCTACACTGGGCCCTTTTCTCGTACAATGTGTCGACCGGAAGTATGCAGGTAAACCCTCCTTCTCTACATTACACTTCCGCTCATTAAAACAGTACCGGTTCGAAATCTCGGGATTGCGAAATCCCGCGAGCCGTTCTTTCGGGATGAGCTTCCGGTAGAAATAAATCTCGGGCAACTAAAATCCCGTTGAACTAAAATCTCTCACGTAGCAAATCCCGGTGGTATCAAATCTCGTGCCACCTAAATCCCGGTAAACTTCAAAATCGAAATCCCGGGACTGCCGGATACGCGTGAAATGGTTCTTGCTTGGCAGATCCCGGGGAACTGACAACATGGAAGCATGAACAAATCACGAAGAGCAGGAAACTTTCATAGCGTGCAACAAAAGTAAACATTCCTTGCACCTTTATGCGACTTAACAGACTACTTATCCAGCCCATCCATAAGTCCACAGCGCTATCACTGGCCAGCAAAGCAACGCTGTCGTTAGACGTCGTGGGTATCGTCGCGGTTTTGAAAACGCGAAAAGAGGCAGATAGACCACTGAATTGAACTTATGGAAGCGATCAGGATACACTAACAAATTCGATCTATAACGGTCGCACTCGACGCAAGATTAATTAGCCTGCTGATTCGAGACACATCGGTGGAGACAGGATAAATTGAGTAGTTTAGGGAGTTCGTACCGTCAGGTCTTAAAAATAACGCGATACTTACGAGAGTCAAAGCGAGTGTATTTCAATTAAGGCGTAAACCACGTTTCACCAAATCGTGAAAGTAGTTCTTAACTTGAATGCAGTTTCCGGGATTTTTGTTAACCCGAGATATATGTCGTACGCGATTCAGGTTCCGCGAGATTTCATGTTTTGTACCAAAAACCCGGGACTTTTACATCGCGGGATATGTGCAGTACGAGATTAGAGTTCCCGGGATTTCCTCGCGGGGTTTTGTACTGGAGGGAAGAAGGCTCCACACCATTAAAACGTCATCGGTTTCTGTAGGTCTCGGGCTTCTATAATCCAACAAGTCGGACAATTCAATGGTCAGAAGCGTTCCGACCGGACTGGCCAAACAGCCGTCGCGCGCCACCGCTCGATGTGCCGATCTGCGGGTTTTCTGGCAGAGATGGTCTCTGCTTGATCCAGGGTTCGTTGATTAAGAAAGCGGTACACCTACAAGAAGATACCTACAAGAAGATACGTGCTTATTTGTATGTGAAATCAAAAACGGGTGAATGTCTTTTCTAGAGACAAGAAAAATATACAGCGCGATTGTCAGCACCATAGGTGGCTCTCTGGTGCTCACTATACTGTGGACCACTGCAAGGTACGTTCGTCCGTAGACTTCTTTGGGATGTAAAGAGCCAGACACGCCCAAGTACTTCGTCTAGGAAGATATACCGAAGTTTGAAGGACGTTGGTCGTCCGTGGTTGCTAAAATCTACGCCCACCCTGCTCATGCTTCCAGCCTCAACTTTGGAAAATTCGACAGATGACGATGGAGCTTCTGTTACCGTAAGATCAGATTGGTTCCTCGGTCCGGCGAGCCTTTACATATCTCCAACTTAGCGTCTGTTACGACTGCCAATAAAACAGTTATATTCTCTGCAGGACAAGTTGTCATCTGGTCGAGCGCAGTACAACTCATTTGAGCTATGGGTCACCGTAATTCCATGCAGTATTCAGACCGCCGACTTTCGCAAAAACCAACAGCTGTCATCCATTTGCCATGCGGTAAGCTAGTGTGTCAAACAAAACAAAAACTTTGCATGCGTTTGTTGGGTTTTTTTGTTCCAGCTTTACTCATTGCGCCACGAAAATATCAATGTCTTTCTGGGGGCATGTGCCTCCGTGGACTCAACGTCGTACCTGTTGGCCGACGACTACTGCTCGCGCGGGACGCTGCATGACTTTATATTCCGTACTGGGCCACTTGACAAAGATTTCCAGATTACCTTCGCGCAAGATGTGCTAAAGGTTGGAACGCACTCACTGGCTGCTCCCAGCTGAGCTAAGCCTGTTTTCGTAGGGTCTTCTTTACATTCATGGATCCTCTCTCCGTTTCCACGGGAAGCTCAATGGTCTTTGTTGCCTCATCACGGGCCGCTTCCTTCTAAAAATAGCCAAGACAGGCTATCAAAGCATTCAGAGTATTCTTAGGGAACAAGACGAACGACAGGCCTCAACCTGGAGTAATCTCTGGCGACCACCCGAGCACGACATCGAACTGCATGAAATCGACTTGGACGCGGAACGGAGAGCCGACATTTATTCACTTGGCATCGTACTCTACGAAGTCCTAACCAACCGGCAGTTACTCAGACCCAGAGGTCAAGATCGCCGATTTGAACGTCTCCGACCATCACCCTTTTTCATCGATTCAGACGCTGAATTCGTGCCGCTACAGGTCCAAAACATGATCTCAAACTGCTGGAACGACATTCCCTCTCAACGACCGCGACTGACGGAAATGTACGACAAGTTCTTCGCATTCTTCCCGGTTGTTTCGGGGCAGTCGATGACTGAGCGATCCTTGCTTCGATTGGAGCGGTATGCTCAAGAGCTGGAAATCAAGGTGGCACTGCAGACACGTCAATTGTCGGACGAAGAAACCTTTGGTGTCACTTTGCGTGCGGAGATGATGCCTGCGTAAGTGGGCAAGTTTTCACTTCGTATACCGTAAAGCTAATTTGATCGGCTTCGGCTGGGTAGGATCATCGTAGAAGCACTGCGTTGTCACGTTCGTGTGGAACCGGAGCTGTTCCAAAGTGTCACCATATACTCCAGCGATATTGACGGCTTCGCTGAACTGGTGCAGTTTGAAAGTCCGAAAGACGTTGTTCTATTCTTGAATAACCTTCATGCCCTTCTGGACCCGCTGATCGCGGTATACGACGTCTACAGGGTTCGGACCGTCTGCGATTTTTTTCTGGTAAGACTGCAATGTTCCCGCGAAACCTCGACTTGGCTCTCTGCCTTATCGTACTTTCGTACCAAAGACCTGAGATATGCGTACATTTAAAAGTTTATGAATCTAAGATTGTCAGCGGAGTGCCTGTGAGGAACAGCGGGCAGCACGCGGAAGTAATATGCACTATGACCATGAAGCTGATGAAAACCTACAGTGAGTTCGATTTCCGGCAAGCCACTGATTTGCGGATTGGTGTCCACACAGGTACTGAATCTTTTGAACGACCATGTTGTCACCAGCAGTCATCTTTGCTGTTGCAGGCCCAGTTGTGGTGGGCGTGGTTGGTTCGAAAGCTCCTACGTATCATCTGTAAGTCAAGAATGATGCTGGTCTACCCGCGCTCAGTGTTGGGTTTTAAACGCATCAGATCGGCGGAGTAAATCGGGTTGTGATGTCTTCTGATAGGTTTGGTGAAACGATCAAAACAGTGCAGCACTTGAAAGATCAGAGTTTAGCTAGCAGAATACTAGTCAGTCAAGCCACTGCCGAACTCCTGCAATACCCGTTGCTGCCACGAGGAGATATGCCATTGGAGAGAAAGGAGACCATAATGACGTATTGGCTTCCGACGGAATACGTTGACTACGAAGAGCAGCCGGATTCAAACGACAAAAGAACCCTTCAAGCCGAGCCAAAGTTCAAGATGTACACTGAGGAACCCGACGAAGGCTCTGTCACCGACACACCGAGCACGACAACCCTGGAAGAAAAGAAAGACAGAGAGCTAAGGAAGTTCATGGATAGTTCACAGATCAGTGATCCGCTCGAGCTAATCCAGCGCCTGTCACGAATGTCAGCACAACCACCGAAATGCGAATCACCGTCGAACCCCAACGGAAGCAGCGAACAGCCGACCACCATGGAGAAGGGCCTTCAGCAGTCAAAGGGGGAAAGCCGAAAACCATCGAGCTCGCTGTTCAACGCCGATTCTGAAGACAAGGACTATCTGGAGTTTCTGACCAACTTTGAGATAACTGCCCCTCAACACATACGCTACGAAACTAGTTAATTTCTCAAAGACAGCTTATTCACTTTTATAACAGTCTCTTGCAGCATACGTGAATTACCCAGTTGTTTCCTTGTACTTTTGCTTTGGTGACGTCGATATCCTTGTGATGTAGCACAAAAGACCTTCGATTTGAGAGTCCAATATCCGAGGACCGTAACGCTCGGAGGAACAGCTAAAGTGCAACGGTGTTGTCTCGACATTCACTTTTATCCTTCTCAGTCTAAGTGTCTTGTTGGCTTAAGGTATAAAACTGGTTTCTTTCGTGCAGAATGACGTAGGTTTCCTGAAGCCATCTATGAAATTTTGATGAGCATCATCTAGCCGAATGCCGTATCACGATGACTCGTCGTAATTCTAATGGCAGTTACCTCGCCAGCGTGCTTTTAGTTTCTATGAGTGTAAATTCTTTCCTTGCACAGGCCATGAATAATTCCAGCAGCATTACTGCGATCAGCGATGCTTTCATCAAGCACAATATTGTGCCGGATATCATTGACCAGGCTCCCACGGAAGCTCTAGAGGTAAGCTGCTGTCTTTTTGAGTTGATATTTTGGGACAATCTAGAACGATTTGCTTTCCAATTTATATTTGCACTCACAGCTACACTTTGAACGAAAAACCCAGATTGCAAGACGATGATCTCTTTTCAGATTACTTATCCAGCCGGAAAATCAGTCGACGGCGGAAATGAACTGGAGCCCGAGACTGTACACGTCCAACCAGCCACGATCAGCTGGAAGGCCGCCGACAATAGCCTTTGCACTTTGAGCATGACAGGTAAGCTTCTCCAGACTTCATTCTTCTGGCTTCTCATGCTGGCGATCACCTTCGTAGTGACGTCACCACAATCTCTTCTCAAGATACATGCACGATGGGGGATTATGAGACAGTAAAAATTATGGGACAGGCTTTTTCGCCACGGCCGTACGGAAGCACATACGTACACGACCGATTCACACTAATGTAGTTGTCAACACTTTTCTACGGTTGAATTTCCGTCCTTTCCGCCTGTCCCATAATTACCCATCGTAAGTGTAGTGTACATAACTTCCTTTATCAATACGAGGGAAAGGTTGTTGACTGAGCCACCCCAAATTTCGGTTGCTGAGTTAGCCGCACCGTATAGCCAGAAGACTTTTCGATGGCCTACTCTTAGGAAGCGCTGGCTGTTTCAGCAACTCCACCACAGGCCGGCTAACTCATCAACCGTTCCCTCGTACCATTAATACGGACTGAACTGAGAGCACTTCTACATTCCACTTGGCTTCTCACGGGTACGCCCATTGCAGACCTGGATGCTGCCAGTCGTCAAGATCGTTCAAGAGGGCCCATAAATCACTGGCTGGTGGTGAACATCCCAGGAAAAGATGTTGCCAAAGGTGATGTAATCACGCCCTATGTAGGTTCCCGCCCAAGTCCAAACTCAGGTAATGCTCTAACTTAAACTGGTCTTGTACCGAAATTAGTTTCCGAGCCGATTGTGGACCGATATTAATGTTGTCTTGTAGGGTTGCATCGCTATGTGACCATGATCTTCAAGCAACAAGGGAAAATCGATCTGTCCAACGGAGCTTTTGAAAATCTCAAAACCGCTCGCGCGAACTTCGATTTGCGCAAGTTTACGAAGGACCACAACCTTAGTGCACCTGTTGCCGGAAATTTCTACCAGGCCCAATATAGTAATTTTTTGAAAGACATCATCGCGGCACGTTTGGCAGCTGAGGCGGCTGCCAAAACTACTACCACAACAAAACCTTGAGAGCTTAGCTCCATAATTTTTCCATGAATGCCGAGGTCATGCCGAGCATCATCCCAGTATCCTCTTACTTCAGTGTACCATGTCTTGACCGATCTTGACTGGAAAAAGAGCTGTGTAACCGGAATACTTTTGACTGACTTACGCCTAAAACTTCGACACTCGTTTCACAGTGGGAGTCAAGGTTTTCGCCGGAACGCTTTAATACGGCGCAGTGTTTTCTCTCAAAGATTGCCATGAAACAAGCCGTACGGGAGGCTCGGTACAGTGCGGTGAATTATTTTCACTATCCTTCACTGACTCAGTGAAAACTCCACTGATGCGATGAACAACGGTGGACGATGGTGAAGGATGAGTATCCGCTCCATTGATTGATCGATTACTTGTGCCTTTATTGATTGACTCGGGTGCGACCAATCGATGAAGGTACAAGTAATGGATCAATCGATGGAGCGAATACACATCCTTCACCATGGTTCACCGTTCTTCACCGCGTCAGCGAAGTGTTCCCTGAGTCGGTAAAGAATGGTGTGAAAATAAGTCACCGCACTTCACTGAGCCTTCCCTAACAAGCCGTAGTCAAAATAGGACATCGTTAAACCGTTGCATTTGATTTTTGTTGGTTAATGAACTATTCATGATAAGCGAACGCGGAAGAATTTTTTTGGCATGTTGAGGTCGTCTGATCGCATCGACGGGTGACGTCAATGCAGCTAGACCCGAGGTGGTACAGTTTGGGTGTGGTACCAAGGAGGAAGTGACGGCGCGGTACATCAGTCTTTCGCCTGTTCGTCTGAGCTGCACCGCTCCCGTTAGCAAGCTCAGAGACCCCATTTTATTGAGATACAAAAAGCAGAAGAGCATGAAGGGTGGAGTAGCGGTTGAGAAATTCGCGAGATGCCAAGAGCGCGAATGAAATTGTGTATTGAGAATGTTCATTCGAGAAGACTACGTGAACATATGTTTGCGGAACAATATCCAACAGATAGCAGGAGGAGCTAGCAGCCGGACATGGCGAATTACTGGATGGAGTAACGAGCAAGGAAGTATAATGGAGCTGACCCGCAATAGTAGATGTATACAATGCATGTGTATGGAATGCATTGCATACACGTACCAGAACATTTCAGGAAGAACGCCATGTCCGGTATGGGAAGTGAAGACGCTTACCAGTCAAAAACATTAACCACAATGATCGCTAAAGACAATAATTTTCAGTTTATTCTTTCCAAGATTTTCTAGCATGTGGGATGAACATTCTGATCACCGTACTCCGCTATTTGAGTGTAGGTCCGAGCATTAGTCTGGTCCAGGATTAAATTTTTGGATTATGTGGGACCCAGTAGTAACCCAGTCGAATTTTCCCGTGAGGATTCAAGCGTGGAGTTGTTAACCTATGGCAAAAGGGGGTAAAATAGTTGGCGTATGCCGGTCGTAAAAAGTTAGCAGGTGGAAACCGCTGCCTCTCATAGAAGACCAGAGAGCGGACATTGGCTTACTAAACATCGGTAAACGCTATTTCAAAATCGCCGTTTTTAGGTCGCGCTGGGCCTTTAAATATCCAGCATTCCACGTCCACGGATCCGATAGACTCGGAATAGAACAAATCTGCCGATATCAAAGTCGGTCTGCAGTATGACGCTGTTGTGAATATGTGTGGATGGATGCGACCTATTTTCTCTGGCAGAGATAATTCACAGGCATATAATTCAGTATGGGCAATATGGGCGATTTGAAAAAGAACTAGGTAGGAGCCGAGCCAGCAACTCTCTGCAAAGTACTCGATTCCCATTTGACTAGAACATAACGTCCTCATAGCTCGTACTTAACTTCGCACGTCAAAGGGCGCTGACATGAAATGGCTGCCGGGGCGTTCATCGAGCTTAATAAGACATGCTATCACATCCGGTTCTCAAGGGTAGACGGAAAAAATGTATACGACAGGACTGATCATCGCTGTGGATATGGAAATGGGATGGGTGGACTGTCTGTCTGAGATGTGAATGACACATCTGTTGCCGGTAGTTGACATTACTTTCAAGAGAGGCGCTGACTCCGATATGAGCTTGCCTTGACGGCGGATATGGAGATACAACCTTGGTATGCTGACCATTATAAATAAATACATTATCACGTAGATAATGCACCCAGGCATTTGACATGAGCTCGAGGATGTCCATGGTCGGGCCATCTTTTGCAGTAGGCTTCCGCATCAGCCTTGGTACTTGACCCTACTAGAGCCACTGTAAGTTTAGCGCGAAGACTTTAAATCGGTCTGTGCGCTCCGTTTTTGGGGCGAGCGGAGCGGAGGCCCTTCGTACAGCCCGAGGCGGCCAAGTGACTACCACCTATAAAATTAAAGCATATTCGACCAGGTTTCTGCGCTACTTCGAAACTGATTTTCTTTGGTCTAGAATTCTTTTTGCAACCTCCTGAGAAATAAATAGTTTGAAATCTACCCAGTGGAAGTCGAAATCGGCGTGAAACCAGGCATGGAGAACAGTGGAAACTGCGAACAACTTCCGTGGTTTTCGGAGTCCATCTCCAAAATTCATTTCTGAGTTTGCAGTTGACGGCCTGCGGTGATCTTATTTAAAACAAATAGAACAAGGTCCTTGCCACATGAAAAATTGTCGAAAGCATGAGTCTACCGTTTGAGGCAAGAGCAAAAATTTTTGCCGCAAAGGGGAAATTCCCGGAAAAATGGCCAAATTCAACAGTTGTAATTTTCTTGCCAAGTTTGTTTGGCTATTTCATGGTACTATTTGGTTTTAAATTACAAGCTTCATAGTCTCACGTGCGTTGAGATCAAGCTGGGGCTTCATAACCGAATACGGAATTTTAAAAGTACGGTTTTGATCATGAAAAGGTATCTTTCCCCCCGGAAGTCACGCCGATCAACTTTCCCAGACTATTTCTCAACCGATGTGAATCTGCCTTATTTCAGTGGAGATAGCTTTAAAATTTCCTTGGGATGTGTGGAGGAGCGGACGATAAGACCTAAACTGATTTTCTCATAGCGCTTTGATCAAGTGGTAGTCACTTGGCCGCCTCAGGCTGTAAGTGCCGGAAAGTCAATGTGCGTTACAATCGGTGTACGTAACTTTTCTTCAGCGCAAACTCCAAGCTGTAAAATGGCGCGCGAGTTGATCCAAGTAACAGGATATTTTTACTCGCATTCTATACATTCTCTACCGAGTCCGCTATGTCGGACACGATGGCTCCATCCATTCCCTATGAACCAACTTGTGCTTTTCCTAAAAATTTTCACGGCTACCCGCACAAAGGTTATGGACCGTACTAAACTAGCAACAGTATACAGTATGGAGTTGAACAAAAGATCCTCCCTCCCTCCAACCCCCCGGGGGTTAGTTTACTCTCGGCCCACCCGTTGGTCTTGACCACTTGCCAGTATGTACCACAAGTTGTGTCCTGGGTGTTTTAGCGCTGAAACCGGAGGAAAAGCGCCACGCGTCAAGATGCCTGTTTTGTCCGGTGATGTTACGCAGCGACCCAAGGACCTGTATTACCAACTCCTGCGACCTGCAATGTGGTGCGCGAACTAGTCAATGCGGCTAGGAAGTCTGCCATCATGATTTTTCATCATGAGAATGCGAAACTCTACTGTAAAGGCCTACAGAGCTTGAACGGTCAGATTTACTTCAAAGCATTTCAAGGTCGTCGAGCAGAATTTCTGACCAGAGACGGTACATTCGAACTTGAACATAGCAAAAAACGGAAGTTAGTGCGAACTGAAAGGTAAAATTTGGCGGTGGCTGCTAACGGCAGTGGAGAGATTATGTTTCTAGAGAGCTACTCGCGGTTGGCAATTTCAGTGCCACACTATCTAATTTCGTTCGGCGGGCTGTTCGGCGGGCTGTTCGGCGGGCTGTTCGGCGGGCTGTTCGGCGGGCTGTTCGGCGGGCTGATCGACTTGTTCAATGTTGTCGCTGCTTTGGTTGTCAGACCGGTCGCTGCGGCCAGCTAGCGAGGCTGCACCGCGCTTCTTGGTGGTAGTTCGGCTGGCGCTGGCTCGGTTGGAGTTGGTTCCGCTGCTGGTCGGGGTACGTTGGGCTCAGGCGCTCTGGGTTTTTTGTTGACCACCGGCGGCCTGCACTTCAGCGGCCTGCTGGGCAGCTCGTTGGGCTAGAGTCAGGTAGTCAGCGGGAGGAGTATCGAAGATGGGAAGGTCGGTGTAGAGGCGGCTGTTGGCGTATGTCTCGTACTGGGCAGAGTTGGCGCAGTCAACGTTGTACCAGGCGTCGCAAATCAAGGTGATCTGGTTGAAGACGATGGAGTTAACGCACAGGTATGAAGTCATATTCCCGATGAAGGTGGCATCGGTGGAAGACCTGGCATTGGGCGTCAACGTCGGCGTGGAAGCCGTTGCGACCATTGCACGCAAAGTTGGTTTTGGGGGATTTCGTTGTAGGTGGGTTAGCTTTTGCCATCAACAGAAGCCAAGAGGCTCTGCACCTTCCCCGGCAGTCAGAGCAGGCTTCAGCAAGTCCCAGACAAACTGACCTTGGAAGTTGTTATTGTTGCCGGACTGGGCAGCGGCGAAGCCGACGAGGGCAAGGACAACAAGGAACTTCGTGGTGAAGTTGTCTAGGTCGAGGGTACTGGGAGATTCCGAATGGGTTGAAGAAGGCAGAGAACACTGAAGAGAGTGGAGTGACTTTTGCCGTACTAGGTAGCGTTGTTTCATAGTAAAAATTGACTCGTTTAACAAATGCGACTACATAACAATTTTTACCGCTAAGCCTCATGTTCTAACGGAGGCAACTTTTGCCCTTGGACAGTAATCACTAAACTTCCGCGATCACTAGACAATGACTTTTCGCCAGGGGATGTCGCAACGCCGGGTGTGGCACTGCAGTAAGTCTCCGGAAGTAAGCCGGCGGATATTTCTGCGACACTCTCATCGCCTGGCGCTCGTCTGAGGTGTTTCAGGTTTGGCATTGGTGCTTTTTAGTCAAATATGACAGTGCCATTCTGATTCCTCGTTGCAAAAGTGATTTGATTGCATCGGGGAGGTGATCGAGCAATATAGGACAAATATCGACTTATGATTTCTTCGGAAGTAATTCGATGGCAACGCACCCAAGAACAGCGACCCTCCCGGACCGGTTTTGAAACTCAAGCTCTGCAGAAGGTTTGCCTGTTTATGCAAGTTTAATCGGAAATTCCGGAATCACCCGCAAACTGCGTTAATATTCGCTACGTTTTTCAAGGCAAGTTTTCGACGGTAACTGGTAGGCAGCCGTATGCTTGGTACGCTTACAGTGCGGTGCATCTTTTGGAGACCGTTCGGGCTCCTCCGTGAAAGCACGGTTCATCCTGATTAAACTGTGATGCTTCATGAACTTGGCGAAGCACGTCATCATACGTGTACAGTTGAACCCCGGCCCAAAAATTTCGCCCTACCAACCCCCTAAGGGATGTCTGTTGCAAACGATGACGTGCTTCGCGTAGTTCATGAAGCATTACAGTATGCATACGAGATTATTCGTTCTTATCTCGAACGTCTCTTTGGCACCGACACTTCAGGCCGAGTTTGCAGCCCGAAAATTTTTGTTCGGAAACAAACACTCATTCCAATTGATGTAGAATGAGCTGTTGTAAAAAATCAGTCGCTGTTATGGAAGAAAAACTTGATTTAAATTTTTGATTAAACGTAACAGTAAGCCGCACAAAGTTTGCTGCACCGCACTGTAACTAATCTTTGATTTCCGACCATGAACTGTTCTCAAGCACAAGTTCTTCGGCCTTTCGCCCATTGAAACAACAGTCTCGAAGAGTAAAAGCTGATTTCTTAAACTCGATGGACAAAACATCACAAAGTGTGTTCCGAAAATTAGTAGTTCTCTATTTACAAGACTGAGACCGGAAAGGCCTCTTTTTGGTGTCCATCATTCTGTGAAATCATCGTCCAGGTCGTCTCGTCATCGGTCACGAATCTTCCGCCCCGAACACACTGACTGCTGCCTGGCTTCTTTTTCCCGTTGGCGAGTCGGACCTTCGGAATACGTGGCAGATGCCATCATCACTGCCGCCTATCAACAGTCTTCCGTCTGTCGAAAACTGGCACGGAGAAACAATCTGATGGAACCTACAAGATAATATAAAACACCAACGTGAAGCTCGGCGAACAAGTCGCACGAGCAGGCACACACCTGCATACAACGTAACCCAGCTAAACGTCCGACTTCTGGTATGCAGGTAGGAGCGTAGTCTCGGTTTTTACACGGTTCGTTTCTGTGAATATGACCGTAGCGGGTTTTTGGTACGATGTAATTGCGTGTACCCCCACTTTTTCCAGTAAGGCTACGTGTTCGGGTTGGAACAGGCTACGTGTTCGGGTTCCACATCTTGATGGTCGAGTCGCAAGACCCGGAAACGATGTAGGCCCCGAAGATATCGACGTCGAGAGAGATGATTTCTGCCCTGTGGCCTTGGGCGCTACCGAAGACGGCCAGACATGTCAGGTACTTGATGCTCCATAGTCGGATGGTGTTTTTTGGATCCGGAAAGAAGAAAAGCTGGCGGAGCCTGGAATATTCGAATGAGGGCAAATTTCGGCACCCTCCGCAAACACGAGCATCAGAAACAGGCGTTCATCAAGTGGAAGGACATGGCCGAAGAACTGCCAAAGAATGAGGACCGTAACAGGTAAGTTACTCACTACAGTAATAGTCCTCACTTCTATAACACGTCACACGGGCGATTACTACAAGCTGAAGCCAATCAGTGGGGGGATTGCGTTCGGCACAAATGTGCGTTATAACACTGCCATGTGACAGTTTGCCGTGTTGCAGAGCGCTATTCTTGGTCTTTTCTACGATTACTTCAGTCTCCTGAAGTAGATTCAGATCTCACTGCACTCTCCCGATTAAAAAGCTCGTCAGTGTGACGTATTTTAGAAGTGAGCGTTATTATTGTAGTCACCACGCTTTTCTGGAACGCCATGCGCAATAAAGCACTCGAACAGCGCAACCCTTACGTGACCAAGAGATGAATGCATGTTAAATCGAAATCGCTTCGGAATGGGAGCGATCTCCGAAGCGATTTCCGAAGCGATTTTCTGCACCGAGTTTCACACCTGTTACACAGATATTTTGTTCAATGAGGCACGGGTTTCGTGGACTTACTTTGGAATAAGTCAGTCCATTAACAGCTGTAGCATGTCCTGGGAGGAAGGCAACCCGTTGAGGTTGGAGTCGCAAGTCGACAAGAGTCACAACGTTAACGCTTTCCGGATTGTCTTCTATCTTCCCTGGTAACTTGTTCAGTGAAGCGGCGAACGCCGTCGCTGCAGCGACCGTTCCAGGATCCTCGCTTGTGGCTTGAGGGATAATATTTCGGAAACTTCGCAAAATTGCTGATTTGGCGAAGTAGTTTCTATCAGGATACTGTCCGTCGGGACTACTGAGCACGTGCAAATTTTGTGAAGGATTCCCGTCAATGAATATTTTCAAAGCTAAACCCTGGATGAAACTCTTGCGCGTTAGCTTGGCCATGGACAATCGAGCCAGGCCGATCCCGCCCGACTGGAATATCCCAGTGTAACTTGAGTTCGGATAGATAATCAGTTCGACCTTGCAGACTGTCCCGTATGTGTGGACCACTCGAGGGCGCCTTGTCGGCATCTCATCTGAGGTGCGCATGAAGGCCTGCACAAGGAAGATTGGTGACAATTATCTTGGTGGCGTTGGCCATGTTGTATGGTTCGGTGGGCTGGTGGTCCATGTCGTAGGTGATGTTCTGGATGTGACTCCATAGTATGTCCCGCTTTGCCTTGGCGGCAAGGGTTTGATAACCATCGGGTAAAACCGCCTTCCCGAAGGGAAGCAGCTGTACTGTATGACGAGACAGAATCATCAATTTATTATTCTCTCCTGCGGTGCATGAAGATCTTCATGTGCGGGTAAACAAACTCCGACACTTAGAACCGCACAGCACTAAAGTCCCTTTTACTGTTTTAAAAAGTAGTAGCTTCTAGAGCTTTGGCTATGGATTTGTGCGAACCGGCTTTCGCCGGCTGTATCTTGATATCTTGCTCAATCAGAACACCAGGTGCAGCGACCGTGAAGTGCTCTTTGATGAAGTCGATTGGGTTCAAGAAGACACAAGGTCTCAAAAAATATTTCTTCTTGTTGTCTGTCCTTCAATAGTCCTGACACAAAAGGCCCTTCGATATTCTAATGGTATACGTCTAACAAACAAAAATTTTAGCGGATCCTTTTAGGCCACACAAAATCCAGTCCGAGGTGCCAACCGTCACCACAAGCGGCATTTTTCCCGCACATGAACCAGCATCAGACTTCGCAATTCAGGTAAAAAATGCAGTATGATGATCGCATCGGCAATCAGCACGAAGCCACCCAAACAGTGGCTGATCGAATTTGCGTCTTGCAAGTAGCGTAACGTGACACTTCCCAGAAGTACACTGGTCACATTGGTAGGTGCCCACAGGATGAATTGCGTGAAGATCAGCCACAGAACCAGCCGCGTCCTCTTTCTCCTCACAGCAGGTTTCTTGGCACTCGCAAGGGTCGTCGTTCTGCACCGTCCATATAGCGTTGCCGCACTTTGGTTGGTGGTCCCTTCCGGCTCGTTTTTAATGGCTTGAATCGTCATGATCTTCTGACGGTGACGCCAAATCAAGTACATCAAAAGCGGGTACGAGAAATAAGTGATGACTTGTAGTATGAACGCCGTGGTGATGCGAACTATAGTGCGATGAACCGGCCATATTTCGATACTGTCACAGTAGCTTCTTGGTGGTTTCGCATGTTGAACATCGGCAATGTACAGAGGCAGCAACCAGACATGGGTGAAGACAACCGCAAAAAAGGTAGAAATGACTCCGCTTTTGACAGTCTTCCGTTGGCGGTAGCAGATTGGGGCGACGAAGCCGAGCCAGCGGTCAAGACAGATGATTGTGTGTTGGGCCACACCACTTTGGAGTTATGGAGTGGGCGAGTCAGTTTTTTCGCTAACTATCCACTATTTCCGTAAAGTTTTCCGATGAAACGCTAGAGAATATCTTTTTGTATGTCTGTGCACAGGTTATTAGCAGAGAAAAATTCAGATGCTCAAGATGAGATGCCCGATCTGGAAAATGATCGCATTCCATGTTGAAAAGCCTGAGCATAAAATAGTAGAGAGGCCACAAGAGGCGCTGCTGTCGCCTTTCCGAGTGACTCACTCAGCAAAACTGAATCGTACAGTTTTGCTGAGTAATCGTAAACAACGCACCGATAAGAAGCAAAAGTGTTCCTAATTTACCGTGAACTCTGTGGAATCCGATGTTACGGTCGAATCTCAGTTCTTTTACCTCTTAGATGCCTTAGCGATACGAGGGAGAGGTTATCGAGTGGGCCACATCATTTTGGGTTTATGGAGTGGGCCACCCCAAAAATAGCTGTGGTATAGGGTGGCACCACACACAATGCGATTGTTCAACTGCCGGTTCGAGCTACACCGCAGGTTTAGATTTGTGTTATGTTGCTTACGGTCCAGCTTTACGCCGCAAATGATTTTAATAATCTCAACGGGTTTGTCTTATACCAGACTTCTTCACCACAACTTCACATAAGACTTGAACTGGCGACTGCAACTGCACTGGATTGCAGTAAAATATGCAGTGCAGAACGTGCTGCATGTTGCAGGGCTCTAGTGTTGTTGGAGATCTAAAGCTGCATGCGCCCCATGGGTTATGGGGTCGACGGCAATCTCCAAATGGATGCTCGGAATCCCCGAGGAATGCTGAGCACGAGGTGAAAAAGGATTCACGTTGGTTGAGCATTTCTCAGGGATTGAGCCTCTATTCCTGCAGGATTATTCGTTTCAGCATTTCGAAAGGTTTGATTAGTGATTGCTATCAGTCACGTGAAACGTGTGACGTCATCACGGAGGATTTGTTTGCCTGGCGCACAGGATTCACCACTAAAGCACCCAATCAGCATTCAGCCTTGGGGTTCTTAGTCACGCCCCACCGCAATAACGTATCAATGTACCACGACGTATCGGCTTACGTCAGGTATCCGTCAGTTGGCCTTCGTTTGATTGTCCTTTGCTGTTATCAGGTTGATTGGCTAAGTCGCACGCTTACGTTTGATTGATACTCCTGTTTGTAGCCTTCATTAGGTGAATTACCTTCGTTTTAAACTGCTTCCTTTTCCTCCCTCAGATCATCTGTGCGAAGATGACACCCAAAAGATTCACCGTTGTTGATGATCCGAAACCAGATACTGTGAGGGAGAGGCTGAAGAGAGCGGC
>BDGG01000011.1:0-76459 GCA_001949185.1 Ramazzottius varieornatus | reverse complement strand
AACTTCCATCAAAGAGCTTACGTCACTGCAGTATTTGAGGTCCGTCACTTCCTAGTTCTATCGTTTATTCCAGGATCATCGCGGGATTTAGCTCCCTGGCTCATATCATAGAAGAGACTCTCGTCTATCGTCCAGGCGGGACGGTTTGACCGTCGGGAGGTGGGGACAGGCATAATCCCCTTGTGAGTACGCACACTTGCGGAGATTCACATTATGGTGCAATGAAAAGTCAAATCTTAAATACCAGATTTCAATGCTTCGTCACGGACTCACGATGATCACCGAAAAGTGTGACTGTTCTATCTATCGGCTAACTTAGCTTGTTGAAACATTAAATTGCCATGTTTTCGTGCATCCACAGACCTTGAGCCTTTGTGGGAAACGTTCGCACAAACATTCAAAATCAAAGAACTTATTTAGCACCACGGACTTCACTGGCGCTACTCTGTATATCGAAAGCTGATCATTAGTTCAGATGTGTTTCTCAAGTACTGGTGCATTCGTGCAGAGCAAGAAAACCTCCCGTCCGCGCGCACCATGCAGGCAGAGTTTATTTACGGTAATAGTTGTTCAGCTCAAAATCCATACACAGCTAAAGCAACACCAGTTTTATGGGAAATAAAAATCCGGACTATTCAACAATCGAGACTCTAGAGGTTTTGGTTGTTTGATACGGTTTGATGTGGCTTTGCATCAGACTGCAGATGTTACCGGTGCTTCTCCCACCATGAGCCGGTTGTCTTTCTCGTTTCTTCCTTGTTCCTCTTGTTTGTCTGGATAAGTGTGGTCTTTCATCCAAGATCTCCGGTCTTACTTGGTTTTTTTCCAAATGCCGCCTTTATTTCTATTCTAAGCGTCGCACTCAAGTACAGAAGCTTCCGAAACCAAAAGTTGCAAGGTGAAGAAGACTCGAAAATCTATAGATAGAACCCACCGCATCACATCTCCCATGTTATTCTCTTCCTACTGTTCTGTTCTGGTTTAACAATGTAATTTTGGTAAAGTTGTGACGTCATCGATGTTCGTAAGCGTGTTCGATTACCTCCGGCTGTTACTCGAATCAGGGTTGAGACCATGCTTCCACATTCCTGACATTACCGTGCTATAAAGCTGAATAACTATTACGGTGAATAAACTGTGATGCACGTGAGAAAAGAACGACGTGAAATACAGTACAAGCTCACTGTGGCGCGCAACGATATCTATAGGCTCCGAAGTTTTCTTACGCATGTAGAGCGAGATTCAATGATTTTCTTGCTTCTGTGTCTCTCTGGGCAATATTTGTCTTGATCGTCTGAGGGCTAATCAACTTCCGAAAATGTACGCGCAACCGACCGAGGTCTGAGCGACTTGCGCAGCAGATGGAGCCAGGTGTGCGCACCTCGCTGGGACGACACGGAGAATATAAGTGATTATGAAACGTTTTATTGCACCGATTTATTATGTAAGAAAGTGAAAAAATATTCTAATGAAACAATAAGTGTGGTTTAGATCCGCAAATCATCGTATGACCGGTGTTCTTATCTAGTCAATCGCGGAACCGGCTGATCACACACTGTCAGGCAGTGAAGAAGGGCTCGCCTGATCGGATCAATCAGGGGTTGGAACCGACAGCCGATGGGAGCGGTGCCGGAACAGGTGGGCAGTTTCGGTACCACCATCATGGTGATAATGGAAGGGAAGTTTGCGTAGCTGTTACCGTATCTATCGCCACTATAAGAGCTCGATCTATAGTTGGAGGTTTCACCGTACGGCACCGGCGAAGGAGCTGATGCCATGTAGTAATTCTTTTTGCTGTATCCCGTGTCTTGATATCCTGATCCGTAATCATTGGACTTTTGTCCGTACGTCGCAGGTGCTGGGGCTGCGTAGTTGTCGGCGTAACCCTTCGTGTTGTATGAATCGTAGCTGGATCCGTACGGAGCCGGTGCCGAAGAGGCGTAACTGTTACCATATATGGCATGGCTGGGTGGGGAGTAACTGTTACCATATGGCCCAGGAGCTGGGGTGGGAGATGAGTAGTTGTTACCGTACTCATTTTCGGTTTTCGGGCCGTAAGCCGAACCATATGGTGCTGGTGTTGGAGAGGCATAGCTGTTCTCGTAAGGAGCCGGAGTTGGTGAGGTGTAACTGCTCCCGTAAGAACCACCGTATTTGGCAGGTGCTGGCGTAGCGTAACTATCGCCACTATAGGTGTCTCCATATGGTGCAGGTGACAAAGCCGGGTAGATACCGTACGAAGGCGGACTTGGTGATGGGTACTTCATATTATCGTACAGAGAGGATTCCGGTGCAGCGTAACTGTTACCATATGGAGCGGGTGTCGCTACGGGATAGCCAGCATCGTGTTTCACGGGAGCTAGTGCAACATAGCTATCTCTGTATGGAGCGGGTGTTGGCGAAGCATAGCCAGTACCGGAAGGCGCAGGAGTCGGAGAAGGATATCCGTCTTCATATTCCACAGCTGCAGGAGCCGGTGCACGGTAGCTATGTCCGTATGGAGCAGGTTTTGCTGTAGGGTAACTGCCATCGTACGGTGCCGGTGTCGCCGCACTATAGATATTGGCGTAAGGGGCCGGAGTGGGTGCGGAATAGCTGTCTCCATATGGTGAAGGAGACGGGGCCGAATAGCTACTACTTTCGTAGGAAGGCGGGCTTGGTGAAGGATACTTCTCCCTGTAGGGTGCAGGTCCCGGAGCCGAGTAAATGCCTCCATATGGCGCTGGGGTTGCGATAGAGTAACTGTTTGAATATGGAGCTGGAGTCGCATAGTCTCCTCCATAGGATGGTGGGGATGGTGATCCATAATTATTACCGTATGGTACAGGAGCCGGTGTCGAGTAGCTGTTACCGTACGGAGAGGGTACCGACGAGGGGTAGTTATTCATGTAGGGAGCTGACGCGTAAGGATCGTAAAGGCCATACCTGTGGCTATCTTCAGCACATACGGAGGATAAAACCGCCAGAACACCCACCAACAGTTTGGTGTACATCCTGAGAAAATGGTAACTGTCCGGAACGAAAAATTTGAAATGAAGAGAAAGTTCTCTACTGGAGACAGCTTTTTGCTGATTTAAATTGGGGTAATTAGTTAGTCAGAGCGAACAGATTCTTGGCGAGCTAGGCGCGCTCGTTAACAGACGGCGGGTATACACGCATATTTTATGATTTACGTTTTCATTGGTGGTGATGCAGTGTGCTTACCGCGAGCTTTCGGACAATCTTGAGAGCGGCTTCTGACATTAAAGTTTACTAATTAATTTTCAGTTTTGGTTACAGAATACGTCACAAGGCTGAATTCAGTCGAACTCGCCTCTCGAATATTCAAAGATTGCGAGGAATAATTCATCCAGTGACGCAGCCGCGGCTGGTGAAGTGGGTCAGTGTAATAAAACAATAACCAAAGCAACCTCACGCGCGGCGTGTTCGAACCACATAGTGATCAAGTCGTCGTTAATGACTTCCAAGCTCAGTTACCCAGATAAATACGATCGTCAATTACTCGGCAGTTGAGCGCTGAACAGACGATGTGTCGCAGTTTCTTGGTTTTGTCGAGATATCCATCAGATCTGTTTAACACACGCTATTGGATTCTCGTCCCTTCAAAAGTGCCTGTCAGAAGCAGGTACTACACGTCACGTCAGCCACGGGTTCGTCGTGTCAGAAACGTAACCGGAACCAGAGTAAAAACCACAAAATTATTCATCGCTTGATTGTTACCACGAAACTAGCCCGATTTTTCCACCACGATTGCATCTTTCTTTATAAGTAACTGTGTTCAAGTGCTTGAAGGATCCCATTTTGAATAGCGTATTATGATACAAAAGCCAATAAATACAAAAAGAATTTGCACATCCGCCATGGTTCAATTAGATTCCGAAATTAGAGCGGACCAGCCATCTGGTACCGCAGGTTCGTACCTGCTCAAAACATCGTTTGACCACAATGCCGACTACGAATGTCGCGGGACGAAAACTCTAGCCACGTGGATAATTGATGCGAATATCACATCCCGATTGCGCACAATGCCGGCTAGTTACTGCGCCCTATCCGTGACTTCGGATAAGTTTAACCAACCGTGACGCTTTTGAACCACGCCATTCGAAACTGAAGTTCATTTGAAAGATATTCGAAGTTGTTTGCAAAAGCCGTCGAGAGTTATCATGCACTTGATCGAGCGATATATTGGTCGGTTAATATTATAGTTAGTCCATCAGTGTGCAAAACGACATCCTGAAAAGTTACTATTGTGGTTAGTTGATATTCGAAGTTAGCTAAAGTGTCAGTTGATATTTTGTCCAAACGATATTCCGGTATAGTACGCCACAGGCTAACAGGTTCGCATTTTCATCGAGATTGTTCGTGCGTCTAGTAGGTGGAGCACCCTGTGCACATACTGTAGACATCTTTCCGCAATGTCATTGGGATCGGGTTCGCAGCCGCTTTTGATTGGCACTGGTGCAGGACAGAACGCAGCACAGGTAACCGGACAAGTATAAGGACCACGGTCCTAGCTCCCATAGGGAACGAGCTGTAGCTCTCACGTGCTCGAAAAACTTCCCATACCCAATCACCATCAAAAGTCATCCCCAGGGGTAACTTTTCATGGCCAGCCACATTCTTGCTGGTGTCAACGTCATCGAAAAAACTTTTCTGTCACGTGATTCGAGCAACATCATCTCGATATAAAACGTTTCTCTTTCAACGGGCAATTCCTCATTCGCATTTCACCGTACAATGACTGTACTCTGGATTATACCGCAGTTACTCCATCTTGCGCGGTGTAACAAATAACGTTTCGCTCGTCGAGCAAGGAAACGAAAGGATATACAAAACTTCTTACGGGTACATTACGTATCAATGTTCTATTGAAGCCCCTTCTTCTACGTGAAAAACCTGATGGACTTCTGAACAATAGAATTATGGCTCGTTGCGTTCTGCGATCATGTCAAAAACTATTTCGGTTTATTTAGCCTTGTCAGTGTGCCTAACACATTAGAAAACTATTATTTCAGGACGAGTGGTACTGTACTTGTCGGGCCAGGAGTGCTCTTTTCGTTGAGAGCAGGGCTCTGAATAAGAAGAGATGTATCGTTATCAATTGAACAAGAAGACACCTGAAGTAACCAGCAACAATGAAGAAAATATACTATTCGGTAAAGCGGGTCTCTTTGCGCAACTCTTTCGTCTCGCCCACGTTCAATTGATTAAGGTAAGCCCTTTTGAGCAAATTCGAAGGATCGGCCAGTTCGGTATGATAAAAGGTTCCCGACGACATGTTATCGGTTGCCACACGTTTCAACCCGTAGTATTTCGCTGCGGCCGAGCTTTGAGCTTCCCACGTCTGAAAAACAGCAATAAAAACAGCATGTACTACGTGGACGCGTCAGAGATCCCCACTCCGGAAAAAATATCCCGCACTGGTCTGACCATGAAATCAGCATTTTAGTTTGTAAAATATTTTCCTATGCAAATCCTGCGATATATGCGCCAGGAAACTTTCTACAGTGTTCTGCTGATCGATTACATCAACTCTGTGCAACTTCGCTTTCGCACGTTACAGTATCATATTACTTTTGCGAAAGTAACCAGATTGCTCACCTCGTCGAATGTTTCTTCCATGCCAGCATGGACTACAAGCTGCAACAGTTGGATCTGGTCCGCTGGAAGCGTCCTGTTGTTCAGAGCTACGAGCCAGTGCATGAGTGCCACCACCGACGCAACTGCTCTTTTGGCGACCTCCAGTTCACCCTTGGTTCTTTCGAGCTCCTCAACCACACCAATAATCTGATAGAGCATAAATACCCGTTGAAGCCACAGGGTAAATCCAACTTCGAGACAGGCAAAAGACGGACCTTCTCTTGGGTAAATTCGAGGAGCTCCTCCAGTTTGCTAACAATCTGCACGTCTCGGTCTTTCAGTCGAGCCAAGAAGCGCTTCTCCACCAAAAAGAGCTGTTGGGTCCATAAATCCAGATCTGTTATCAGTGCCTCGTACGACTTCTTCAGCTAGAATACACTGAGTTTCAATGAAGACAAACAACAGCAACTGGAAAGAAACTGTAGTGCTTCTTCGTCAATATTTACGTTGAGTTTGTTTTGTGAAACAGCGGTAAACTCATCGATCGGAAAGGTTGAAGCACAGCAGACGGTGCTTCCAGCGGCCACGAAGCTCATTCGACGCTGTACTTCTTGACAAAGAACCAGCAGTAGGCTTGGGTCGTCACTTTGAATTCGCGTTTTTGCTGCAAGACAAATCAGCTTCGCAGTTCGTGAATTGCTCTGCCCGAAAACTAATCTGACAAGCCTGGCGTACTTTCTTGCTTTTTGGAAATGAGGAGCGAAGCCAGCCCGGCGCCGTAAAAATCGAACGTGATGCCCGATTCGTCCTGCTGCAGTCCGAAATCTAGAAAAGGCTAGCGAGCTCATACAGCGTTTGCTTTGTGGAAAACAGGAAAGTACGGCACCTGTACAAGACCCAATACCTACCGGGAAAAGCATCTGGAATTTTCAATGGTGTAGGAGCGATATCGAAGTCAAGCTTGATGGCTGCCTTCTTTGACAGTGGTGCCGCCTGGGCAACTATGGCAAACGGCAAGTTGAATACTTCCTTCTGCATTCTTTGGCCACCTGAAACCATCGCACTCACAGAACAACTGCTATCTGGACCACTTAAAAGTTCATACGGAATTGCTCACGGTACCGGATTGCCTGAAACTGACGAACAACGTCCCGGACAAGTTTCTCGGCGAACACTGCAGGGAGTTCTGGACTGTCAACTTCGAGACAAAAGGCTTTCCTGAAAACAAAAGGATTGACCAAAACACCTTCAGCATCTAATGCGCTATACCACATCAAGCTACTGTCACTAAAGATGTCGGCGTGTAATGGCGCGAGAACGAGCGACGATTTTCTACGTTCTCTTCGCAAAAAAAACTTACGTTACCAGTCAGATTTTACTGTACAAACACAATACCTACCGAGTGACAGACTGCTAAACGAAGCCGGCATGGCATAAAACGGTTCCTCCATCTGCACCGTCACCTCCACATCCGTTATGTCTCGCCCATCCCCTCCAGCTGCCTGAACAGTCACGTGGCTCCGACTCGCCGGGACCCGCTGGCCGTTTCCCGACTTGACGTCCAAGGCGAACGCCACTTCCGTAAAAGCCGCCACCGATATCACGAGCACGTTAGCTTCGGGGACCTCAGGCTTGCTCGAAGCCTGCATCTGTTCTTCGGACGTACCGCCCTCAGCTAGGCGGATCATCTCCGACAGACGGTTCGTTTCAATCTTGATCTCTTCCGCATTGAACTGGCGCGTCGTCCCTGCGTTTTTCGTCTCATAGACTTCTGGGTCTGTACCGAGGTAAAGTGCGGTGAGGCGACCATCTTCAGCCAAGGCTATCAATACACCGTCGCCGGAACTGAAAAGCACATTCGTCGATAAAGTTCACAAAG
This sequence comes from Ramazzottius varieornatus, assembly GCA_001949185.1. Lineage (NCBI taxonomy): Eukaryota > Metazoa > Tardigrada > Eutardigrada > Parachela > Ramazzottiidae > Ramazzottius > Ramazzottius varieornatus. The sequence continues at coordinate 69,000 of BDGG01000011.1, read as the reverse complement.
ACCTTCCTAACAGAACGAAATTTCACTGACGCTATTCTGGCCACTCGGATGTCGACAACGGGCATGGGTAACTGCGCGGTCCATTTCGGTACCAGTTCCTCGTACACCAATAATGTCTGTGTTGTAGTTCCAAGTATAAAGTTGAACACTCCATCCTTCACTGTTACAGGAAACCACACCGTAAGCTTTGACAGAAGTCGCAGCGAATAGGACAGAAAAATTTTCAGACCTGACGGGTAAATGGTAAGGAAGCTCGCTTGGCAATCCAACCGTCGTATCGAACGCATGGCACCGTTGATATCCAGCCAGAAAATATGTCTCTCTCCTAAACAGATGAAATCGCTGGTACGAGACTAAGAATACTATATAATAGTTGGTTGTAGGATTGTTTGATACCGAGAAGGAGAAGTGGCGCTTTGGACACATCCGCCCCGCACTTGATGTCCAGCAGCGCTTCTCCACAGTTGTATGCCCACGTCTTACGCATCTTCACTTCCTGGTTGGGTTTCGACGATATCAGTCCTGCTTTGGAAGCTAGCTCGCTGTATGTGTAACACTCGGCTGTCCAGTTCGAAGCGCCCACCACGAAACAGTCTCGACCTGGCAGATAGCATACTGGACCAGGAAGTAAGAAGTCCTCCAACGGAGGAGTCTCCATCACAGTCTCCTGGTCGATCAGGGTGAAGGTACCGTCCATCATTACCACACACAACATCTGCCTTCCTATAAACACACGAATTCACATGATATGTCAAGTCCGGGAAATATGATGGATGGAGTGAAGAGGGAAGAGAAGATTACGGACGCACCTTTCACGCCGCTAAAGGAGCCAGTGACCAAAGAGTACGCCGCACACTTGAGCTTGTAAGCTCGAAGGACAACCAGACCAGGACTGTTCTCTTCGGAAGCCTGGCTGGTAAAGTAGCAAATGCTCAGTTTGTCAGGGTGTAGGACGGCAAGCTGGAACCCAGCTGATCCAGCGCCACTGTAAAAAAATCAAAAATTTAACCATAGATGATCGTCAGTACCTTGACTTCAAAAAAGAAAAATCTTTCATCGTAGATACCGATGGGAACAAAACCGAAATTCTAGCGACTGAAAACTCGGCAATGTTGATTTCTTTTTGCTCCTGTTTTGGTTCAGTACATCTCGACACTTACAGGATGAAACTACCGGTTTCGATTTGCAGAACCGGACTGTCCAAAGTCTTTTCGAAGAGCACATGCTCCGGACTGTATGGCGTTTGCTCCGGACAGAAACCGCTTATTGATCCACTCCATGTTCCCACGATAAGGATGTCGGACCCTTAAATTAACACGCTCTTTTACGATCTCATATGCGGTATGGGGAGCAAAATTATACGAGCTGGTTATGAAAATCAATTTTTGTGTCAGAAATAATCAACAGAACTATAAAATACTAGTGCTTGCAAGCGAAATCACAACAAGGGCACGGAAGTTTCTCGCAAAATGACATGGCTGAACGTGTTGTGAGTGTACCTGGTCTTTCAGGTATCCGGACAATGCACAAACATCCCCGCGAACACTGAATGCTGAGCGAAACGTCCAGGTCCGGAAGAAGCGATGGATCGTTCGCTGCAAAGCTGTCTTGAGCAGACGGAGCATCCCACAGTTCGCGCGCTTTCCATACCGACATTTCCCGCTTGCGGTTCTGTCCGACAACCAGACTCGACCGCTACCAAAACTGTGCAGTGCCTGGTTTCGCTCTTACAACACAGCAGGTTTGTGGTTGGACTACGGGTAGAGCACGTGGTTAAGCGGGTCCGCAAATGCGAAGACTGCGAAATACGTAATCTTGCCTGACTGATTTGTTACCGCAAACTGTTTTTCTTCCCAAGGAGAACGATGCCGAAAAGGGGAAAATGACCATGGGAACAAGGTTGCAAAAAACAGTTGAACTAGACAGAAGGTTCGTTCGACGAGAAAAGCGAGGAGCGATTCGGGATTGAACTCATTGGACACCTTGGCGTTATAACGTACGACTCTTGGTATGGCGAGCAATCGATAGTCCTGCGCGCCGTGATCACGATTATACCCGGACTATTCCCTTCACCTGTACCCACACTGGACCAGGCAAGGTTTAAAACGCATCGAAAAGATCGATGCGTGGAAACTTATCGATAAATCCGTTGTAAATTCTTGCTTATAACGTAGAGTTCTCATTCACCGAATTTAGTCTTCGTGGACCTCGCTCGTGATTTGGATGACATCATAACAACTCGCGGTTTTATGACGAGAACTATGATTGAAGCGAAACATTTTGTGGACGGTAGTCCCCGTACAGCAAAAAAAACATAAAATATGGAATAAAACAGTTTAGAAAACAATCTATATTTTAGTTGGCTCAATCTGAGTCACCGCCGCCTTCCTCATTTAGTAATTCTTGCTCAAATAACTCATGATCAAAATCTTCATCCAAACCTTCTCTATCGTCGATGTCCACTGCTTCTTCACCTGCAAGAAAACACAGCCATGATGAGAAAAATTCACCTGAGGTAGAATTTTCTCGATCGAAACTCTTATTTGTGGTATACCTTCTTCCATCAAGATAGCGTCCGAATCGTCCAACATTTTATTCTGCTCAAACATTTGCCTTCCTAAAATTACAAAGAAATCCAGTTAGCCTAGGAGAAATGCAGAAATTTAGTAACCAAAGCAAAGATAGAGTTCAGATTTTACCTGTTAGACGTTTCTGCGTGACATCAGCAAGGACCGGCTTATTCGCCTTTTTCAGTCTTTCCGCGTCAAATTTAGCTTTCCATGCGATAAAGCTTTCTACTGTTACCCTTGTACCTTCCATCTTTTTCTAGAATCACTTCGTTCGTTGACTATTGAACTATCCATCTGTGTGTCACAAGAACTCAAACTGGGCATATCTTACCCGATCAGATTCTTCTTCCTCTCGTTTCGCTCTTTCTTCCATCTCTTTTATCCGGTTCAAGCACTCTTCCGAATGTCTGTTCAGCTCGTCTTGTACAGCCGAGACCACTGTGAAAACCGCCGCCATCCCAACATTTTCTCTTGCCTGTGAACATTTGTTACCGATATATTTTCGTCAGTGGGAAAATGAAACAGGGAAAAGAATTTCTTTATTATTTTTCGCAAAAGGCAAAAGTTCAAAACGAAATTTGGTCACAAACAGTCAAATACGTACAGCGAGGCAGAGTTCAAAAATGACTGACGAAATGACAAGAAGTGAGATTATTGAATGTTAAACTCACGGTCGACAACGCCACTTTTTCCAACTTCGAAGCGATGTTTGCAGGTACTTCTCCTGGGTCTAACATTTCTGCTTCTAGTGGGACCTCGGGATAGGTAGGTGGGAAGACGAATTTCCATTCCGTCGCTAACCGGTCAGCACCTGTAAAAATAAATAGTAAAATAACCAAATCAATGATCAAACGGAGAGCCCACTACAAACTTCAAACTAACCTGTACTGCTGAAGGCGGCTTCGGACGAGGAAATCTGCAGGGTAAACTGTGTTCTTGTATCGTCCGCGGCTACTCCGGCGTCTCCAAAGTCAGGATCAGAATTCTCAGCCGTCAGCACTGCACAAAATCGTACATGGATGGCTACCATATAAGACGGGCAGAAGAGCATGAACAGACTTACTGGTCATTTCGTCTGGGTATATTGACAGAAGCGTCTCTACTTCCATCTGTTGCTCCTCCTTGTGGTCCATTCTTCGGACTGCAACCAGTGGATCTTGCTGCTGAGCTCTCCTCTCAGATGGATCAGTGCACGGGGAAATGCTAAAAGCCTAAAACTAAGGAGAAAACTGGAGAAGGTTGCTGACGGAATTGTGCTAATAAATCAATCAACAACGGAAAACCGCATAAGTTAACCGATCAGCTGTTCGCACGTGCACAGTGCTCAGGCCATACACTAAGGTTCCTGCTGGTCCTACTCTCCGTGGAGGTGGCGTGCGAAGATCCCACTCGACTCTTTTCACCGTTTGCTGCTTCGGCGCGACATCTCGGTCGAGCGCGTGTAAACTGGTGCGTTTTGGGGGGTTGGAGGGTCTCCGAAAGGCAGAAGCTAACTTACCTCATCTGACTATTGATTGGCTAGTGTTGATTGACTCGTCCCTGGACTGACTTCCGGTTGGAGGTTTGTCCACTTTGTTGTGGTTTTCTACGTGGCAAAATGATGAAGTTTGAATGTTCTTTGTTTGTCTTTCCGTGGTGGATTTGGTAGTCTGCGACGTATATTCTTCGGGATGCCGCTGGATTAAGCGACCGCACTTAGGCGCTGCTGAAGCACGGTTCACCATGGTACGGGACGCAAGGAATCTGAAAGCGACTCCCGTTGACAACTATCGACGAAAGATCGGTCTGTGGAACGTTTCTCTGGTTCTCTTTTGTGTGATTACTTCGTATATCTGTCTATTGCAGGAAACCACGACAAGAAGTCTGCGCAAAAAGACATCAAGATCCAGAAGAGGACGACGGACAAGCACAGAAATTTTTCCAGCTCCGTCAAGGTACCTGTACGACCGGAAACTGCGACAAGCTGGAAGCAACGCTCGCTGCTTAAGCAGTGATCATGTCGCTTCGGAATTCGGAATATATTATTACCGTTTCACAGTCCACACGCTGGTGTTTTGCAGGAAAGCTGGATGACCGTCGCGAGCGTGTTGGGTGTATTCATCCTGGCTTCCGGTGCGCTCTATGGACTGCTTCTGAAAACTCCTGGTGCTTAACATGGTACGTGTCTGATGCTTACCAGCGCCTCTAGCGCAGTTAGTCTCTGCTGTAAATATTGGGGATTTGCCGTGCTAGCTTCTCGTTGAGAGGACTGGACGGCGCCATCTGGATTCATAGAACCGTTCCGGTTTGGGTGGTACCATGGTCAAAGACCCGTCGCTTCTTTTTGTATTGTTTCTCTGATTTTACTGCTTTTTTAAAAGTCCACTACAATTTTTGAAAGTATTTAATGGTTTTCATTTCTACATTTCCTAATGGGACAAAGCCATTGCGGGACGTTTGAGCTGGTATTAATTTTTTTCAGCATTACTCGTAGTAGTTGATCATTCGAATATCTGATGAATCTGGATTTTCGAGTTAGTACATTGGATTTAAATATACAATTTTAACACTGGCATTTGAAGGTCGTTTTTTGACACATCGATAACTGCTCGAAAGTGCCCTAGCAAGGTTTGGCCAACACGTCAGCAATCTGTCGGAACGTTTTCCCTACAGAGTTTGATTGATAAAATTTCCACTTTTCTTGCGAACCAAAATGCAGATAGCGAGTACTCGCTTTAATTCAGCCGGATATGTGGAAATCGTTTTGAAAGAATTTCTCATCTGTCCATGCTGACTGACAATCGTGGGTCGAGAGAGTGGAATGTGACGAACCCAGTGCCACTACTTGTGCCTGCACTGTGGCAACTGTCTTCGACTCGATCAAAGCGTCGTTTGGTTTTCCTTTGTACATAAGTAAGCATATGGCGACTTCAAAAGAGCAGCCGATTGATATTGAATGAGAAGAGCGATGTGGCGTTTGCTCAGCCGGAAGTGTGAAAGGAAGTGCGCCTGACGATCGCAGATAGCTGCTTTATTATGTCTTCCTGGGTTTTCCGGCCTTTGGCTTTTCTGTCCTTCACACTTCGCACTGTTAATAACGGGTTGCGAACACGATGATGAGATGGAGGATTTTCCAGCGTCTTTGCAAGTTTTCTTATAGGAAGTTGTTGAGGAGAAATGTGGGAATGTGGTGAAGAACAGCGCCAAGTAATGACGACATCCCATACTAGACTTTAATGAATACTTTGACACAGTAAATCCTGTCTGAGCTCTGTTTAATCTGCCATCATCCCGGCCCTACTTGCTCCCAATTATTCCGCCACATTTACAAATGAAGTGCCCTTCGCGTGCCTTCTTTGCTGACTTTCTATACAGTTCGTCCAAAGGACCAGATTTGCATAAAGAAATTTCGCTCCACTTTTCTCTAATCTACTCGCACCAAACTTTTCGTACCGCATCCTCATTTGAGCACAAGCAAAAAAGTGACAAGTTTTTTGACGAAAGTCGTACGCTTCGTTTTCCAAAATTTATCTAGAAGCAAAAGTTGGTTCTGAAACAGAGTTCGCGATGCATTGGGTATCTCAAAGAGCTGTACGAGGTAGAAGGCATAATTCTGCCGTACGAACTTTTGGGACGTAATTCTGACGGCGTAAAACGTTTGAACCTTATCGTCGACGCTTTGATTCATTTCTCATCGTACGCTTGTTGATACAAATTTAGGCCCCTCAACATTAGACAGACCCAAGAGAACCGATTTTCCCAAGAGAAGTTTCAACGACCTAAACTTCTCTGCATCCTGAAACCCATCTTAAACTCTGGGAGATAAGTTTGTCTACCTGGGTAACGAAAAACCAAGTGAGGTAGTGCAGAGAGCTCATAAATATAACCCGTCATAATTAGGTCCAAAAACGGGTACGGCAGAGTTATGTCCTCTACCTCGTAGTCGGTTTGATGGGCGAACCGCTTAGCAAAGACGAAGGAGGACTTTTTGATCTGGCTCACAAGTGTGCACAGATGGGAGCACGGCTCAATTCCCAACGTTTGCCCACTTTGTCCACATTGTTACGCAGTTGATTACAAATTAATGGCTTTTTCAAGGGTATAATATCAGAGTTGGCGTATCACTTGTGTGCAGTGACGGATGTTGGGATCCATCGATTCGTGCCAGATCGCAATCAGGGAACCCTCTGCTTGCCCGCCTTCTTTCTTCTCCTTGATATCAAGGAGACCACAGGGGGATTCTCAGCTTGACAAGGCAGTACGTCGCGGGTCGGGCCAGCTAACGATACGAGCATCACTCGCTTTTCCTGCCGTTGCTCTCACGATCAATTTACTGGTCTTCAGCTTGTCTTTACAAGGCAAAGATTGCGCTCAATTGCATGTGAGATGTTGTGTTATGCAGCATGGCGCTTCGGTCTTCTCCGTTGATTTATGTCCTTCTACTCTTCCATCGTACGTGTCTCTTTTGTTCTTGTGGCGTATTAAGTGGCAGACGGTGATTGAGACGTCTTTGGTGTTTGACGTGCGACGCCAAATGTCATAAAAGATTTGTGTTCCATCGTCACATCAAACTTTCTCCGAACGAAACCGTAGCCTGCTTCTCCTCCCTCCTAATTTGCTGCTCTTCATCACCTGACTTTTAGTCTTACATGAAACTGTATATCCGGGTCTTTTTTGTACTTTGCGAAAACTCAAACAGGATGTTCAGGCTTGATCGTCTTCTTTGTCACTGGTCATCATAACGTGGCTTACTCGCTTCATCAAATTTCATGTGGATGGCCGCTGGTCGAGTTGTACTGGTTGGAGATTGATAAGTTGGGGATATTGCAGGATTTTCATTCTGAAATAAAAAGATGGATTCTGAACCAACGTTGATCGCCAACCGGAACCGAGCTTCTGCGCGTTTCGGCAGTAAACGCTTCATTAGCATGCTGTTCCCACGCTCGACCACAGCTGCGGAATTAGCGGGAAACGCTGCCATAGTTTATCCTACCGACGCTTTTCAACATGGAATCTGTTTCGAAGCGAAGGTAAGAAATGATCACTGACCTTTGTAATGTTGTGTTCACCTTTGGGTATCTGTTCGATTGTGGTCGGTTGAATCTGGCAGCCAGTGCTTCTCTAGGGCGTATGATGTCGCTATTGTGCATGCTGTAGGTGCAAAACGACAATCGATCATGTTTATCTTTCCAAGCTATTTGTGATGGCTCTATTGATCGTCCATGTCTCAACTGAATAAACAGGTACACAGTTGAATGTCTTTTGTCTCGTTGCAGCTGATAGGCGTCCTGGATATCTCGCGCCCACAGAGCCGGATGGAAATTGTGGCAGCCATGCGGCGAGTTCGCGTAAGTCCTCTAGACCGTGAAAATATTGCACTTAATTGGTTCGTCGGATAATACCCATCCTCAAGTTTGGGAGACCGGTATTCAGGCTTCTCCTTCAAGCCTGAAAAATCGTTTCCATAATGACGCAGTATTTTTCAAATTTTTGCTGGAATCTTCATTGGCATTTCTAGAGGGAATTCAAAATAAAATCTTCGTACAAAAATCAGAGAGAGCCTTTTCGACAAGATAATATGGCAATCGAATATTCAAATGAGAGGAACTCTGGATATCGAAATTTTAGACTGGCCGAACATTCGGGGAAAAATAGCCAACTTAAGAACAAGATGCCGCTCGATTGAATTGCGCCATTGAGACTAAAGAATCAAGAAGGCGCTGACGACGGAATAATTTTGTTTTCCCTTTTCAGTACGACCATAAAAGTCAAGGGATGGGCAAGAGGAAAGTGGAGCTGAAAATTAGCGTGGATGGCGTCAAAGTGAGCAGTGCGAATGGCGCCAGCCAGCGCCACAATTTTGGACGAGTGGATTACGATAAGCTTGACAATTTGATCTCTTTTGACGCCGATTCATCCAACACCCTCCTTCAACATCCCATTCATAGGTACTTGCTCAAAAGTGTCAGTCATGTTTTTTCGATGAGTCCATTACGCGTTTGTGGTGCAGACAAGTCAATCAGTGGGCTTGACAGCAAATGACCTCTCAAATTTCCATAATTCATCATTTGTCATTCTGTATCCGTTATAGAATCTTCTATGTGTCCCATGACTCGCAGGATCTCAACATCTTCAGCTATATCGTCCGTGAAAGCACCCAAAATGATTTCCTTCGATGCATCGTCTTCAAAGCTCGACGAAAAGTAAGTGGCAAGTCAATCTGTGCTTAGAACGTTATGGAAAGAGAACTGGAAAGAAACAATGCATCTAGGATATGTTTCGTCCCGAGTTACACGATTCTACTGCACGCCTTCAGTAAGCATGTATTTACGTTGCAGGCTGAAGCAATGCAGATCGTAAAGACCATTGGTCAAGCGTTCGACGTCTGTCATCAGCAACAACAGCAAAAAGACAAAGCTAAGCTGGTCACATCATCATCAGAAAACTCCCCACGTCGCGGCGAGCCCACCAGTCTTCGATTACGTCACGCGGAAATGCCTGCCTTGTTACCAAGTGGCCACTTGACACTACCCGAAGAGCTTGACTTGCCCGCCGGACTTCCCTCTTGTTCTCATGCCGGCTCCAGCTCGCCCAACCGTATCATCAAAAGTCTTTCCGAGTGCAACCCTTCGTTGGTCTCGCACGGACTTCCCGGTAGGTTCTTGATGGAAGTCAGTCAAGATTGAAATTTCGCATTTCCTTCTTGCATTACAGGCTCTTTAACTGTTGGCCAAATTTCCGCCAAGATCTCCAGCAGTGTTGAAGCTTACGAAGGCAGTCTGCGCAATGTGCGTTCGTCCCTGTCGCAAATGTCCAGCATTTCCTCAATTGCCGAGATGCGCCATTCCGCCACTAATCCCAGTGTTTCCGTTGTCAATGCTAGATTGGAGCATGAACTACAGAAGTCCAGGGTGGCCAAGTCACAGATTGCCTTCTTGAAAAGCCAGCTTGCTTCGGAGACCGCTGCTCGGATGGATTCACAGGTACTGCCAATGTAGCCCTGTCTTGGAGGAATCCCTTTCGTACGAGTACAATAAAACTAACCATTTTTGTCTTTGGCTAATTCGAGACCACAGCGGGATTTTGAATCTGTAGTCTAGCGTTTCGAAAAGCTTTTTCTAATGTAAACACGCGGACTTGGGATCCATTCACCGTTTCTTCCACGGGTATTTCTTACAGAATCGGATTGATGAGCTGCTACGACAGAACGCCATGCTCCTGGACGTGATCGAAAATCTTTTAGCGCCACCTGCAGACTCCCCCTTGACTGAACTTCTGAAGAACCGGAACCAACAGAGCAATACGTCTATTTTAGGTCCCCTGCGTTCCACAGTTGAAGTCCATCAAGCGAGCAGTGGGTTCTCAGTTCCCATGTCCGACATGCCTCCATCATCTAGCTCGAGCGACGGGCACATCAACCAGAACTCTTCTCCAGACAGCGGCGTTAAAAGTTCCTCATCTTTCCGATTCCACGACGAAGAGATGACTTATTAACCTGCAAAGTTTCATCCAAATTCAATTCCAAGGAATTTCCTTTCGTGAAACTTTACGTTAGTTAGCTTCTACTACTGTAATAAATCTTTTTGCCTAACTTTTCTCTCACCTTTTGGATTTCACAAGATTTTACTGTTTGAACCTTTCAGTATTTCCAAATGATTCATTTTTTGTGGGAAGTGCACATGTTTTATTCGATACAAAACCGCGGGTCAAAGAACTATACACTGTACACTATACTGTACAAACGTAGAAAAACAGACGGTACAAAACAGGAGAGTATCTTGGTTCTGAAAACGACATTACAAAAAGTCAAAAACCGCCGACGGCAAAACAGTAGACTTTGGCACTAACGTAAGGGCGAATTACATACGAAGACGCATGTTGTTTGATCGAACAGGATTACGGCGCATATTTCTGTTTGAAGTTCGCTGTCCTCGCTGACCATCACTTAGGATAGTCTGACGCTTGTAACGCCCACCTCCATTATTATTCCCATAACTTCCGCCATTGTTTCCATATCCACCACCACCAGCATGACCGCCATAACCACCCATGTTGTTACCGTAGAATCCGCCTCCATGACCACCTCCAAATCCAGAGTTGAAGAAGGGGTCGTTGAACTCACTCAAGTCGACGTTGAACAACGGGCTATCGAAAAGCGGGCTATCGAACAAGCCGAATCCACCCCCTCCAAAACCGCCGATTCCGCCAAATCCGCCATTAAAGCCACCTCCAAAGCCTCCACCACCGAGGCCGATTCCACCGAGACCAAATCCCCCACCGCCGAAACCTCCTCCACCGAAACCGAGGCCGCCACTTCCGCCGCCGATTCCACCACCGTACTGACCGTAGCCTTTAGCTGAACCTGGGAATAGTTCAGAATATGGTAAACATGGGTAAGTTTCGATGGCAGACACCAAGTTGAGGACTCGAGCCACTCGCACTTACCAAAGATGGCCACTGTCAGCAGAAGAAGAGTCAAGGACTTCATGTTGAGGCAGAAATGGTTCGGTTTCTTACTCCTGTTGAAAAGGTGTGAGGATAGAAGCAGAAAAAGCGACGAAGCTTGACTGATGAACTGTGCTTTAAAATTTCATTATATACCTTTCTGCTTCGGATTTGATTTCATGGTATCTCCACATGACTGGAATTATGAAATCTTCGCGATATTACGGCATCTAATAAGTCTGGTTTCAGATTAATTGGTTAATACGGAGGAGTACGGCTTCTCGAAGATCGTGTAATACCTTGTCGTACCCGTAATCAAAGATTTCACTGTTGCACCACTAACTTTGGGACCGCTGGCGATCTTCTGACTTGTCGATAATGGCGGCATATCGGGCAACAACGGTGTCTCATCATAAGACAGTATAAGGTTTTGTAATTTTACCGAGAAGCTTGTCCGTTTACTGCGACTTCACGTAATGCTAGAAAGTCAGCTTGTCAGTGGAAAGTCCAATGTAACGATCTTTATAAATTGCCAGCAGCAAGATTTGGTACGGTCGACCGAGCCTTACGTGCTAAATTAGAATGCGCAACAACTGGATGGATGATCTATCAAGAAGGCACTCAACAACAAGAATAGTAAAACTGAAAACAATTCGTGGCGGGAGAATGTGGGCTTGGAAAACAAATACGAGTAGATCATTTGCCCAAGTGGCGCACGTTGTCGGTAGTATCGGCTGGCAGCGTGCGCCACTTGGAGGAGCGATCTGGTTGAGTTTGCGTGTCCAGCTCCCAGTTATGGAGAACGACACGCGGAGTTTTACATTTGAGACATGCTTTCTCGTCCGTTTCGAGCTTACAGTTCTTCATGGTGCTCTGGCATCGGGACATCTTGCGGTGGCAGCTCCACTTCCGGCATCCTGGTTGGCGGAGTCGGTTTGCGCATCCATGAGACGATGCCTTGATGCGATCTCTCCCCGCCGAACCTATTGACCATGCTTTCTTATTCTCCCGGACACATTAGGGAAAGGAAATTAACGTACGGGTACTGAAACTTTCCGTCTCGAAAGTAATATAACGTCGGGAAGCCGGTTATATTGAAGGCTTCCCTAACGTCGTTGTTGTGAGGCTTGTTCACGTCCATCGCTACTAGGACTGCTTCATTCTTCAGCTCCGTCGCAGCTGCACTGTAACCTGGCTTTAGTCTCATGCAGTGTCCACACCCTGCAAAGCCATAACAAGACCCCGGTCAGAATTCTTCTTGGCTCCATGCAGATTCCACGGAGCAACCAACGACTACAGGCGGAAACACGGAAACGCATAAGCTTGACGTAACAGAATAGGCCACATGCTACGGGCCGCCATGACGACATACAGTCGGAAACGACAGACCTGCTATCATCTGTGTTTGATGAACTACGATTTGATTGACAGTGTTGATTGAACGAGATAACTTACACGGAGCATAGAACATCAGCAATGTTGGCTTCTTCTCCGAGCTCAGAAACGTCCTCAGCTGCTTGCTGTCTTCGATATGCAGGACATCTTTGGACGTCGGATCATCTTCCCACGGAGCTTCTGCTGTGGGATCTTTTAGGAAGCTGAGGAACGTCTTGAGATTCTCAGGTCGATCATACACCTTGTGGAATTCACCTTTCTGGTAATGCCTTAGAATGTACGCGCCAGTATCAGCTTTCTCTTTCTTGCATACTTTCTGAGCATCGGGAGACGAACAGTCGACTTGTGCGATGAGCGCTGTCCCTTTAAGCTGGTCGGCTACTTTCTCGAGCGTCTGCAGCAGTGAAGCCGGTGCGTCCTTGGGAGATTTTTTGAAGAGGACGAGAACGTTCGTGCGGGTCCGGATCGTTTTCTCGAAGGCTTTCTTGTCTTTTATCTGCTCTATGGAAGAAGCTTTTGCGATAAGGGAAGGAAGAAAAATGACGAGCAGGAAGGAAGTAGCCTGTAAAACACAGTAACACAATTCATACACGGTTCGAACAATGCATCAAATCGCACTCTACACCCACCTCCGCAACTCCTGTTAGCCTCATTCTCCACTCCCGTATTTCCCTCTGTACCAGTAACAGGAACGATCGTAGATCACAAGATCAGGAAGACTGCCAAGTGGCGAGATGTTCTCGGAAACGAGTTAAAGTAATTTGTTCATATGTAAATCGTAAACATTTAACAGCCTTCAAATTTGATTGGACCACGTATCACAGAAGTATTTGGCCATAAGACTATGAGCTTATGACTGCAAGAAACCACAGAGCACAGCTGTTCGTTCAGTAAAGGGGGCCTTGCAGAGTTGATTGACAATCAACTCAGCAAGGCCCGCTTTAGCAGGTCGTGACTGTGTTCGTTTAGACTTTCTTCACACGGTGCTATTCACTGATTTCCGGCTGGAAGAAGGCCAGTCTTCTTTCTCTCCAGTTTCCCACGCTTTATCAGTCTGGTACTCTGTTCTTTCAGGTTGGTACCAATCTCCTAAAGTATCATGGCGTCCATCAACCCAGTCAACGTTCTTCTGCTTCTACTCGATGACTACAAGCCGAAATACTCCACGGATACACCAGTCAACGAAGAAGAGCTTCTCCTAAGACAACGTCTCCGTGGTAAGTTACGATGATGAACTTCTCAGATAGAGTAGTCAGATAGAGTACTGTACATAAACTTCAAGCAAGGCCTGCTTCCAGCCACTATTGACTCACTGCTCAGCCCTGCTGATGATCTGTCTCCGTCGGACATGCCTGTCCCACCTTCCGTAGATGAAGCCATCATTGTGAAATTCCAACCTGTGGAGGAGATTGCCGTTGAACCCGAAACTGCAGAAAGTGAGGATGTCGATGAAAGCGACTTTGAGACACCCGATGAAGAAATGGCTGAGGAGAAAGATGGGCCAGATGAAGCCGATCTGCTGTTACAGAAGCGTTTGCGAGAAGGACAGCCTGTAGAAGAAGATCCAGCTTTTGCCGAGCCTGAAGAGGAAGCAAAGCCTTCTTCCAAGGGTTCTAAGGAGGTTGTCAGTTTTGACTACAAGAAGCGGGCAGTTGCATATTGGAGCAATACGAAAACTAAGAAAAGAAGACGTCTGAGCAGTGTAATAAATAAGTTCGCTCGCGCTCGAAACTGCGAAACGCTGCGTCGGTGGGAGAAACAACTGGAAGAAGGTGGCTCTAGGCTGGATAAGCTCAAGTGGCTCACGAATAAAACGACGGAACTGGTGCGGGCAGCCAAGGAACGCGGCGAAGCCATTCCCGATGCAGCTATTAAAAAGTACGCACTGCAAGCTAATGAAGAGGTGCAGCTGAAAGATTTCGCTGCCTCAGTCCAGTGGGTCCACCAGTTTCGCAAAGAGTGCCCCGATGGACTGGGGACGCGGTATACGCGAGTGAAGGAAGTGGAGCAACGGTTAATTATCAAGTGCCGGGATGAGATGAAAGAGGGACGGATACTGTCGGATAAAGAAATCAAGCAATACGCACAGGAAATCAACGCCGTGGTCAAGGAGAAGACTTTCAAGGCTTCACACACGTGGATCATGTGGTTCCGACAACGACATGGAATAAAGTCCAGGATCGCTTTCCGGAAGCCCAGCACGACGAGGAATGGGGTACCGATTGTTCCCAAAGCTGATGCACCAAAGGAACAGGGAAATACTTGAACTTTCTTCACAACTGAGTCATGATTCTCAATTCAGGGAACTCATCAGCCGGATGTTATCTGTCCGGAAATGTAACCCAAAATTTCTTCTGCTGTTTGATTCAGTTTCTGCGTTTCCCCCAGGAAAAGAAAAACTGGCAATGCTTAGCCGATTAAGTACGAAATAAGCAGTCGAATAGCAGACTAACAAGAGGATTTTTCCAAACCGCCGCTTCTGATCCTCAAACCGACATCCCAGGTCGATAGAGAAGAGTTTCCTCTATCGTCTGAGCCGAAACCTAGTTATCACCCTGTTCGTGGAATAAACTGGAGAGTTGGGAAGTCATAATCCAGTGACCGCTACTGTGCGCCGCAATGACGTAAAATTTTCTTGATTGCACTTTGATGGACTACAAAACGACAAGCTGATCGCCCCTACTGTTGACTATGCAGCGGACGGCTTGCTCTTGTGTGTTTCTAGCATGCTCAGGCGTGTCGTGAGGTGGAAAGTCAACAGTACAGGCGATCAGCTGATCGTTTATGGTTAATCAAAGTGGCAATCACGATTTTTACGTCATCGCGGCGCACAGTAGCGGTCACTGGACTATGAATTCCAAACTCTCCAGTTTATTCCAGAAACGGAAGGATGACTGGGTTTTTGGCTCAGAGGATATAGGAAACTCTTCTATATCGACCTAGGATGTCGGTTTGAAGATCGGAAACGGTGGACTGGAAAAATCCCTCTGTAAGTCAGAAATAGTGTAGAAAATCAAGAGGAGCGGGTAAAATCTCGTAACTGCTTCCATTTTCGCATGAAGCGCGGCAAATTTTGAGAATCTCCATCTCGGTGGATTCGATGCAACTCGCCTGCGTGGTTCAAACGTACGTCCGGTGCTTCTCCGATGCGTTCCCCGGTGGTTTCATGGTGCTCTTTCTGGTGAGTACTCATATTAGTATTGCTCTTCGTAACGAGAATCTTTTGTTTTGCCGTCATATTGGCAGCTACTCCGCGAATTTTCTGCTGACCAGTAGAACGAGCTTCCTTCAATAAGCCTCGGACTTTGATGGATGTTTTTTCAGCTTTCGGCGGGCTTTCCGATTTCTGAACGTGTTTCGAATGTTTATGGTAGTAACGAGGTTGAATATTTTCCAGGTGGCGTTTCCGCTCCACGTAGTCCTCATCGGTCTCGAGGTACGTGGATAAACCAATTTTGTCTGGAGGACCACAGTCACATTCCGTTATCTTCTCCCCTTCCTTCGTATTCATGACGGCGAAGAGTTGGATATCGTTGGTGACAGGTGAGTGTAATTTGTCAGAATGGTGGCGGTGGTAGCGGCCACTTGTCAATATGGCGTTGTCAAGTTTCTTCACGGTATCGAGTACAGAAAGTCTTGAAAATTTTGTCTTGGTCTGCTCATCATTACCCTTTGTGCTTTCAGAATGTCTTGAAGGCTGGAAAATTTCGTGAGTTTCCGTCTCGTTGGGATCCCGAGACGGAACTGGTGCTGAAGATAAGAAAAGTGGTGTAGGCGGACTGTCCACCTGTACGGGCTGTTTGAAACTTCGCCATCCTCTGGACGATTTCCTTTCACTGTTAACGCTAAGTTTTCTCCACTTCCTAGGTTTGTGACAGCGACGGCATAGGGGCGTGCTGAAAGTGGGCTCCTGGAAACTGGTGTTACTTATCGGCTTGACTATCGGGTTTGCGTTCATGCCAGTGATGCCACTACCCATGTACAGCTGCGGACTAGCAGCTCTGCTGGACGGTGCGCTCGACTCAACGGAAGTAAAGGAGGGAGCCAAAGTAGACTGCATGCTGGATTGTACCTCCGGAATTCCTGACTCCACTTCCAAAGTACGATGGTAAGCCGCGCCACGCGGGTTTCCTAACCAAAAATGCAATGTATTTCATAGAACCACCAGAATCCTAGTTAGAACTGTGGAATGTATTACCATTCCTGCCTCGTAACTGGGTTCCCGCACGCTGGGTGTCTGTAATATCCTGGTGCCGTCTTGAAAGTCTTTCCACATCCATACCTTCGTAGTGCCTTTCCTTCGACGTGGCTGGCTCGCTATCCGGTTGGGCCATCCTAACTTTGGGGACTCGCAGAGAGACGGTAGGTTCGTTGTCGAGGACTGATCCTTCTTGGTTCGCCCCTTGCAATCTTACCGCTGTGCCTGATTCCCAGAGAGGAGCACCTGTTTGATCGCGCATAGAATAGGGTGCGCTCGAGGCCGCTCCAACGCTTCCTGCAACATTCTTGTCCACAGAAAGAGACTTTTTTCGTGCGCTGTCTGTAGTAGGTATCGCTGTGCTGGTAGCAGTATCTCGCGGAGTTTCAATAAGCTCTTCTTCTTCGTCGTCGTCGTCGTCGTCTGTACCTGACCGCGGTCCTCCTTCCGGAGTCCGTAATCCTTCCCTTCGAAGTGCGCGGTAGGTTGGATCGCGATCCGAAGTCCGACTTAACATCCGGTGAAAGTTCTTCGTTTCTCTTGTCTTGGTTCGCTTCCTCCATATGGCTTCTCGCTTCGGTGGTGCCTTCTCCCAACTGGCTTTTGCCTTCCTCCATCGTTCGTAGCCGGATATTTGCTCTACTGTGCCGACCGTAGTACCGTCAGAATCAGGCAAGATACCGATCGTCGCATTAGGCTCGTCTGGGCATGTCGACGTTGTTCCGTTTCTTCCTTTCTGATCCGATGTTTGACTTAAGTTGCCCGGTGAGAACTCGCTGGAGTCGTCGCCAGCGTCGCTCGTCAGGTTTTCTTCAGGGTTATCCTGCCACAGTTCATCCGCAGTCCATTCGTCTTCTTCGGGATCGTTTTCATCAAACGCAGAAAATCTCGGCGACCTCCGAAATGGTTGGTCGTTGTCGTTTGCTAAATGCGAAGTCAGCTTTTCCGCTATTCTATCCCGTGGATCATCCGTTTCATTTTCTCCGTTGGTTCTCGGACTTGCCGTGGTCAGATCTTGATTCATCTGAGTTTCAATTGAAGTGGCGTTACTATCCCAGAGAAACAGCTGATCAATTCCTTGTATGGGGACACTAAATGGGTTAGCTGGTTCCGGGGGAGATGCCAAACCCTGTTGGCATGCCTGACGGGCTTCACGACGCTTCCGTCTCGCTTCTTTCCTTTCTTCGCGCTGACTGTCAACACTGCATTGTACAGTGTCTTCGAGGTTGGATTGTCCCGTGTTCTTCAGGTTGACTCTTGCCGTAGCTTTGCTGCCCTTCGCAGCAGATTCTTTTCGTTCGCTCAGTATTTTCCGGCCGTCTTTGAGTTTCTGGCGGAAAGTCTTTGGCGCAAAGCTTTTAGCTACAAAAGAACAACTAAATGTAGAATTTAGGATAGTGTTCAAAAGGAGTGTTATTTTGTTCACGGTACCTTCAACAGGTTCTTCGGCTTTCGTGGCTGGGGACTTGGCTTTCTCCCCGGATGCTTTTCCGGTTTCCATCTCAGCCGGTTCGGCCTTACGTTTCGCGATTCGCTTTGTCATTCTCAGCGTTTTGTACTGCGTCAACAAAGGCTTTCTCCATTCACGATCACTGCTTTTCTCGTCCTTCCGAGCTTTGATCAGCTCATTCGCCATCGAAGTCAAGTTGTTCTTCGTAGGGTTTGGAGGAACCGCTTTCAGTGGACCTCCGAGCAGGTTCGGCAGAAAATCGTACCGGTGAGCGAATGTTCGCACAAAAAGGACGTAAGATTGCCAGTCAGGTCTGGAACGTCGGAACGCTCCGAGCTCGCTGATAGTGCTGCTCGGCTTTGTGGTGGAATTTGCCATGGTGGCTTTCCAAGTTCGACGGAGAAAGTGACCAAGTAATTGACGTCTGGCTTTGAAGCGGGTACATAGCCTGGAGTAGCGTTTCTGAATGATCCATGTTTCCTCATCGACGACAGGCGGCGCACTCCGGCCATCGCTGACTTCAAAGTACCGCTTGAAGTCGGCGTAGTGAGGCATCAGCCGGATTATCTCTTCGTCTAACTGGGTCTTGAACTCATCGTCGAGAAGGGTGGTTGGAAGATACAGACTCAACCCCTCATCTAACTGAAAGGCAAAAGCCGAATATAACGAATCGAACATACCGTAGAAAAAAGGTCCGAGCGGACCCATGCATTGGTCCTAATACAGTGTTGAAAATGCATTCCTTCCGGTGCTCACGTGACGTTAGTTACCTTAAATGATGTTAGAAGACCACGTGACCACCGGAAGGGATGCATTTTCAGCACTGTATGAGATGAAAGTTTCGACTCGAGCTCCCGACTGGTAGTTCAGATATGCCGAATTTTACAAAATAGTATTCTGTCCGGATAGAGGAAGAAAATGTAAGCGCAAAAGTTTTTGCTGTACCATCAGGTACCTCAACTTGCCTTTGTTGGACCTTTTTGAAGGGAAGGTCAGGGAGGCGGAACCGCATGGGGATGAATATTTGCGGTACATTGCCTTCGAAAGCCTGTAAAAAGTAAACAAACGAAACTCCTGGGAGTTTTTGGTTGTCGAAAGAAGGCCTTACAGTAGTGCCGTGAAGACGCTAACACATTACCCGCTTGTACTGATCTTGAAACGTTTCGTCGGTCATGGATTCGGTCATTCTTCGAGTCAGGGGTCGTCCGACAGCACTGATGTCACCGTCACCACCGCGGTTTCGGAACCACGGTGTAACATCATCTGCTGCCGGTAGCGGTCGGTCACCTGCGGATATGGGATTCCATTCGAAATCGGACAACAAGGCAGTCTGGTTGCCTTTTCCCGCTTCGACAAATGGTTGCAGTGGCACAAGCTTTGGATCGAGTGGTGGCGTTTCCTCGGTGGTAGCTGCTTGCATGGTTAATCTATTGACTTCGGAAGGCAGTATGATTGACAAAAGCTTCGGGCAGATGACGCATCCGCTAGAGAATCCCGGTGAAACTCGCTCATCCGAAAAACACGTACTGTGCGTCTTTACAGCCAAGCTCGGAAACCGCGCAGGACCTAGCAATTCAACATGGGAATAGGTAGAGGCCCAACTGCGCTTACTGAGTCCACTACACCGTCGGCCACAAGATCCTCCAGGGCGAAAGCACTCTGTCGTACCAAATACCAATGGTCATTCAAACCGTAGCTCTAAGAATGCCCATGCGGACACCATCTTTGCTTCAGGGGCCGTACTGTACCACCTTCGGAACGCGGTAGGATCAATGTCGTGAGTGCTTACTCATCACGATGGAAACTGCAGCGCAATCGACTTGGCCCTGAACTGGTGTGACGTATTGTGGGTCTGTACGAGGAGCGAGGCCCTACTTTGGCCACGAGCATACTTTGTCCAGTCAAGTTCTGAAGGTGGCGTTGCCAGTTGCGAGATCACAGTAAAATTAGCTGGCGCTCATAAGGCAGCTCAGGGAGAATGGACAAAGTTCTAACCGTTCCGCGTTCGCAGTACAACGAAGGCCTTGATTCGATGATTGTCAACATGTGCTGCACCGAAGTACAGCATGCTTTGACGACAGCGCTTCACACTGACATATCTTCCTAAAACGAGGATGGAGTTCGCTAAATTCCACTCTCAGAACGTAGGCGAAAGTTGACCCGTCATAGCCAGAGCCAAGAATGGAAGAAAAAAACTAGCCGCAACAGACGCCTTTCATCAAACAACCATCTCCAAGTCTGGCATTTTCACTTCCGGTGACGTCATGAGCCTCCGGAAGAAAAATGTGAATAGTCAAGTATGGAACCACACTGGGCTCCAGGTATACGCTCCCAGAGGGCTATCGTGTGGGGTCCCTGACTTTAGACTACGGGAAACAAGTAGTGCATGACATCGATCAGGGTTCTGCAGGAAACCCAAAGAACAAAGTTCTATTCCTTCGATCCGTCTTGGCAAAACTCTCCAATGTTGCAATCTTCGAAACCAGGTTGAACACGGCAGCAGCCTACATCCTTCGGCACCCGGAAGGGTGTTTCGGTACTGGATTTGTCAGTCCTGGCCATCCAGGAGACGGTCTGTTCAAGATTGTCACGTACGAACTCTTGATGAAACTGCGAGAGATCTTAACGAAACTTCCTCGTATGCCTATGTTGAGCCTGAAAATCATGTTTCAATGAGCGCACTGAAGGCCATCGGAGGAACTGTTAGCAAAGTGCCTAGAAGCGTCTTGAC
Organism: Ramazzottius varieornatus; assembly: GCA_001949185.1. Lineage (NCBI taxonomy): Eukaryota > Metazoa > Tardigrada > Eutardigrada > Parachela > Ramazzottiidae > Ramazzottius > Ramazzottius varieornatus. The sequence goes on along the minus strand of BDGG01000011.1, from coordinate 48,232 downwards.
GGAATTCATTCCCATCAAATTTTAAACTTCGTCTATTATAATTTTCTGCTTTTATTCACCGGATGCTGACGCACGCCATATTCAGAATTTCAGTGACCTTTACCGAGGAAATGCAATATGATCAAAATAGGGAAAAGCAGGGCGCGCGAGGAATTTTATGCTTCTTCTGTGGATTCCCCTACTTTCGTTAACCAAGGAAAGAGGGATTGTTACGGAGCTGGGGACAAGTGGAAGAAAGCTCGCCCGTTGGTAAATAGGTGCCTTCTGAACCAAATGGCGTAACTTTACCACTCTGACACAGACACTGATCGATCTCCGGTAGGCCAGTCGCATTGCATGGTGCCGGGGCCTCGCCTTGAGCGCACGTGATACCGCAGATGCTGAGCGGCGTTTTAACTCCGTTGACATTAAACGAGCATCCGGATCTAGGGTTCTGACCGAGATCAATAGGGGAGTTCACCAGTGGATTTCACCGTCGGTGGGATTTTATCGTTCACCGCTGGCGCTCCGACCTTATTTCTTATCTGCCAGTTAAAAAGAGGCGCAGTGTAAAACCCGCTGCGTCCGCGCAACACGTCATCGTACACGTGAAGTAGAGACCCGGTCCGGCTTTACTGTCAGTTCAATCCCCTACGGTATAGGCGTTTGTTTTAGGCTCAGTTTTTGACTGGCTGTTCAAAACGTGACGTGTCTGCACGCCTGTGTAGGTGACGTAGCAGAGCTCGTATGCGACCGTTTGATCGCTCTGACTGATATGTGCTCGAAATGTGTGGACTGGTGCGCGGAAGAGCTTTCCATACTGCCGCAAACAACCACAACGGAGGCAACGGCGGAACGAAAGGGACAGAAACGCTGTACGTCGATCGGCTATACCCTACGGGGGTGCATCGACAGGTACGTGTACGTACTGCGCGGATGCAGCGGGTTTTTACAGTATAACCGGTGAAATGATACTCTGTTGAACGCCCATCTTTTCAAATCCAGCAGAGATATCTGGTGATGGAAAGGGTGCGCGTCTAAAAAGCGGAAGTGAGCATCCCAGCTATCCGAAGAGCGAACAAGCTGAATTGTTCACTTCCCTGTTTTCTCATGTAGAGAAGACCCATACTCTGTACTGGCTTCTTGCAGTCAATCAGGTGAGATTCTGTAAATCAGGCTCGTTGACCTGGAAGCTGGGCTGAAAGACCAAGTGCATCCCATGGCAGGAGCAAACCACCTCTCTGAATTCTGAAAACTGATACGTATCAGGTGCGGAACGATGACTTGTCACTCCTCCGATAAAAATTTTCTAAAATTACTCCTGACTTCGAACCTCGTAATTTTTTGATCAGGTTATCCACCCACAGTAGCAAGGTACTTCAGTCATTTTTTTGGCATCGTCTTCGTGCCTTCACTGTAGCAGTATGGGGGAAGATAAAAGATAAACTCTCCTTGGCCGGTTTTTGCAACCTCTCTGGAGAAAATATTTCTTTCTCACTAGCGGTGCTCTAATTTTCCGATATGGTGATAGTCCGTTAGTATCGGATCCCGACTTCCTGATGTGTGAAGGAGAGTTTGCAGTTTCACCTCCTGCAGTTTTGCGGAAGCGTTTTGTTCAGTGTGCACTCTAGAGCTGACTTGCAACAGTAGTGCTTTGAGTTAACTGAACAATTTCGTTCAGTGAACGGCAAGTTTTCTTATCATTCTTACTCGTTCCAGAGAGGTCTAGTCTACAGCTATCGCTATGCCGGACAGAACGATATTACAGCGGTCTAGACTATAAGATAGCCACCAGACAGTAACCGTGGTTTGCCTTTGGTGCCGCTCACGACTCGATATTTTCTGCGGCACTTCCGCTGTTTCGAGACATTCCAATTTTCGCTTCAGAACGTCTTACAGAGTCAATTCTTTGCCACTAGTAACAATGTGATCTGGGGATCGGTTCGCTGTCATTCAGAAACTTGAGGTTACGGAAAGACAAATTCTGCATTCATCCTGAGGTGCGCGAGGTAAACGGGGAATCCGATTCCATAACTTTTTTGTCTTCCCGTTTTGTCCGGATGTCCAGCAAAGATTTAGTTAGACACATTAAAGTCTCGTAAGGATTTCACAAGAGTTCGGCGAGAATCGGATTCAACAGACGCCCCGAGCATGTTATTGTCCAACTGCAGTTTCGGTCTTCCGTAAGCGTGACTTCCTAGAAATCTCCAGAGCTGAGAAGAATTACCCAACCTCCAACGGTTCAACTAATAGCTTCTTCATCACGAGAAACAAAGCATATCTTCGCGCCTGTGTGGGATACGTTGAAGCCTTGAGAATAATCAAACAGGTGAATCACTTAAAATTTTGACTATCCATGATTCCGAAAAAACCATTCCTGCCCTACTCTGAAGCTGAAAAACTTGGGTTAATGGGACGCCAAACGATAGCTAGAAGTTGACAGAGTGCATGGAAAAAAGACGCAGGACAAGGGGGAGTGTAACTATGAATGTTTGAAGTTAGGGTTTTTTAAGGAGTAACAAGTCATACTTCCGCACCTGATAGAATCACGGAGAAGAGGCTGGAGAACAAATGAGATGAAAAAGGATGCATTTTCCTGTCTCCTTAAAACTTAGATGTGGACCGGTGAAATTAAGACTCGTTCTCGACCGAGTCTTGATTTCACCCAGGAAATCTGGTGAAGTTAGAAGCTAGTGAAATGCTACAGCCGATGGCCGGCCGTTGGAGACGGAGCTTCCGTGGCTGGTGGAATCCTACCAGCGGTAGAATCCACTGGTGAACTCCCCTAATGCAAGATCTTATCAACTGTGCGGGGGGGGCAGAGTGGTGGTTGTTACGAGGGGTACTGTCACAGGCGTGACTGGGGTCCCGGAAGATGTTGTGGTGGTGACCACTGCAGTGGATGCAGTCGTGGTGGTAGTTATGACTGAAGCCTGGGCGATGGTGGTCGTTGTGGGCGGCGTGTAGAGGAAGTAAGAATCGCCAACGGGGGTGTCGTTACTGCTGAGATCAATCGTACTGAGCTTGCCATTGACCAAATAACCGGGAACTATCAAGCCGAACTGACCGAGGACGGACTGCAGCTGGAAGGGAAACGCCAGCCCGCTCTGGCACTCTAACCGACAGTTGAGAGGAGAATTAGTGGAATCGACCAGGACGGAGACGTAAACACAGCCACCGCCTGCTGGCCGGCCGGCGAGAGCCTGATATCGAGCAGCGGTGGTCTGATCTGACAGGACAGGAAGCTGGGGAATGGTGAGAAAATTTGGAAGACTGAAGAATGCCTGACGCTTTTGAACGTGGTTTGTATGACTGAGAACAAGTAAGCTTGACAGTGCAGCAGCACAAGTAATCAAGAAAATACTGTACATTTACAATGATCAAAAGTAGCAAACTCAGACTTGAGGTGAGGTGAATGCGTCTGAACATGAATGCACCTTAATTAGTTCATAGTCAGCTCGTAGCACAATTGAGCCGAACGAGATAAACACTCGTAACTAGGCCGCCTCTGCTGTCGATGGATTTGATGGCCATTGATGCTTTAGTGCCACCACACGACGAGTCCACCAACTTGTTTAATCATGGCTAAAGATCAACTAGGTGCAATTTTTGCTTTCATATCTGAAAGCGTGGGTCTCGTTCTTTTACTAAAATTTACGTTTTCATTGTCTTGTGTGCGGTCGGATACACGAACATATTCGGACGAGTAGCGCTGTTCTGACATACCTATATTTTTTTCGACACAATCGACGAATGTGTGGTTTCGCATTCACTTCAAAAGTGGTACTCCCGACGGACTGCTTAACTCGGTGTTGGCTCGAATGAAATCTTAAATTTTCTCGATCGACTAGAATCAGTCGTGGGTGAGGCAAGGCTGAGTTTTTTTCTAATTTTAGAAACACGAGCGAAGATGATTTGAAGAAAGTCATTTCGGACTGGGTGATTAGTTTAGTGGCCAAAATTGTTCAGGCGTCAATTGTTTTCATCTGGGGCACCTTGGGTCGGTTGTGCATCAGTCATCGGCGCTACTTCTGGTCCAAAGTTCAAAGTGATCGGATGATGGTGATCAAGATATGACCTTTTGTAAATAATTACAAAAGACTTTGGACCGGGCTAATAATTGCACGTTTTTTTGTCTGGAACGCTTGCGCAGAGCTCCCTAGGACAGTACAGTCTGAGACCGGCTATTGTTACAACCCAGAATATTGAACGTAGTCGGTTTCAGTCAGGAAGATCGGAGTCAAAACAAAAAGTAAATGATATCAAGAAGGAAACGACGGCTTTGAGCAGAAGTGCACTTGGCTGGCTGTCATCAGGGATGCCCGCTGCGGTTAAACTTCTGGCGCCTTAAATCTACAGTCAGTCTTGGAGCGGCGGGCAGTTCGGTACTATAGTGCTACCAAATTATCGCGCACTGAACCACGTGACGAGTCATCGCTGTCCAGTGTGATAAGATGTTATCAGTTAACCCCGCTGTCTCTCACCCGGGCATCATTTAGTGTTCACGTGGTTGAGTGCGCGATGATTTAGTAGCACTACAGTATTTCCACATGACTCATCAGCACGCACAACGGTGTATTGACTGATTAGATGCATGAATCATGCGCGAATACAGAACTGCTCGCCGCTCCAAAACCAGCTGTAAAATTTAAGGTGCCAGACCGTAGTGGGCAACCCTGGCTGTCGCGACCGAAAACCAAGTGTCCACTCCTACTGCCTGAAACGCAGTGGTCAGCTCGTACGGCTTGCCAAATTGATTCTAAAAAGTTAAGTCGCACGGACCCTTGTCAAGGTGAAACTTCCCTTCCTACAGCGGTAAGTAGTCAGCAGAAAGGGAGACCACTGGTCAACGGTCACCTGTGGGTGCGCAGAGGTGCGCATTGGTCATCGAGCGTCCTCATCAAAACCAACCATCTGGTGTTGTATAAGGATTAATTGACCTACCTTTATATATAGGCAGAAAGCTGCATTCGCGTTGGGGCCCCACCGGACCTACTTTGGGACCGATTGCTATGGAAACTGGTGGACTATGAGACGCGATCGGCTATAGCGCGACAGTTTTGTCGAACTTTTTCGGTCAATGGACGATTTTTGTGTGACCCCGGTCTCCTCCTTTGGACGACGTCATATTCCGAACGGCCTAGTGACGGAGCACTGGACCCAGGGTTTTCTTATATTGATGGTGAGGGCTCGCTGAAAATTCTTATCAGCGATGCAGATTATTCTGAAGAATCCAGCAGAGACAGATACCTACATACATCATATAAATTGTTCCCATCCACAGGCCTGGAATCGAGCAAATCAGAAAAAATTCACGAAAAATTAGGCGGTAGTAGATATCAGAACCGCTGTGCCAGAGGTGCCGACAGATCATTATAAGAGAGCGTGTAGGCGATTACTTGGCGACCGCTTCTTAACCTGCAGTCTCGTTCTCCTCCAACAAAATACGCTCATCCTTCTCGTTCTTGGTCACATTCTTGCCGTTCTGCAGTTTATTGTTGACTTTTCGAGCCATGGCCTGTTCGCTTTTCTGGGAAATACGACGGTTCGGGCCAAAGTTAGTGGTCTTGTACACGAGGGTAATTTATCAGACTGGCACAGTGGACGCCGGGATGTCGGCTAACCAGGATGAACAAGAACGTTAACACCGTTAAGTCCGTCTGGTGGATGGACCAGAGCAGCCATATGGGAGAAATTGCGCGCTCAGAACAATCAGTATCACAGAAGAGCGCGGAAGAAGGGTTGTTTACATGATGGGAGAAGTCCAGCAGCAGCAGCAGCAGCAATTCCTCTTGCGTTACAGTAGTTAAGAGCCTTCTTTCTTCGTCATCCTACCTACAATCCGAGTACCATCTGCTACCAACCTCAGATGGGTGCTACATTCAAATCTCACCTCGTCGATAATCCGTCAGTTCTTTCAGATCGCTCGGCAAACTGCTGACCGCATTGATAGGAAGAGTGTACAAGCTGTTCGCTTCGCCTGCGGCGCGCTCGCAGCTTGCCTTAAATGAAGAAAAACACAAGAGATACTTCGTTGAAGGCTAAGATACTTTACTGTCGGCTCTGAGAGAACTGTCAATATAATTTACCTGAGTTCCCGTGAAAACTCGTACCACTTTCAGGGAGAAAAATACAGAACTGGTTACCTTTGCGAAGAGCTGCCAAATGAATACAGTCGCGCAGTGTGAAAGCAGGATTTAACTTCAATAATAATCCGATTTTGGAATGCGGATTTTTGAGTTTGCAATTGACACGTAGGTACAGACCGACAAGATACTTGGAAGTTCAACTCTCCACGAGGAAAGATTGGAAAAGTAGAATAGAATGAAGTATCGCAGTACCTACAACTCCTTCCCTATTTTCACTCCAGGAGCTTTTGCCCAGAAATTAATAACCTCATAAAAGTCAACCTTCAATGGCGGTCTCGAAAAGGAAGTAAAGATGCCGCGAACAGACCAGTGGAGTGATCCTCGTCACCATCGTACTAAAACAATAGGACAATGGTGTTTTTCCTTGATCACAACTCCTCCTGGTTTGAGGTTATCCGGAAAGTTTCCAATGAAATTTCGGAGTGTGGACCATGCTTTGCTATGTCTGATTGGGAATTCAAACTGGATCAGCAGTGACTAGACTCGACATTCTAATCGAATTCGGATTGTGAGCGTTTGTTAGGGCACTGGACAGAGCCCGGCGAGCTGAGCTGAGCTTCGAGAAAAAATAATAATGTGTTTGCTAATAGTCTGAAATGAACTGCGTTATTCCAGAGGTTGATACGCCACCCGACTACCGCAATAAACTGAATTAACCGAGAACGCGGGCGGAGCCGAACCGGCTGGACTCACTAATGTGATCGGTGGCTAATTCCCGATCAAAAACGGCCTCCGTTAAAGGCGTTAATCGAGTGCGTAAGTAATCCGAGTAACTAATCAATTGCATCTTTCGGCGGGTCTTTCCAAAAGTTTTTCCCAGGTCGTTTACTTCATCCTAAGATATGTCCACAAAGCATCAGCTGTGGTTCTAACCGCGTCGTTTGAGATACGACGTCGAATATGGGTTTTCGGTCAAGCTGTAGCGATAATTGTACGCTTAACTGTGACTTTCGCAACTTAAGAGATAATGGATATTCTCGATCTAACTGTTGCTTTTGGTTTTTCCATACAACTGCAGCTTAACTCCGTCTTTAATTGTAGCTTTCATCACTTTGTTAACTGTGAATATTCTTTACCTTAAAATGTGACTATTCTTACCAAACTATACGCGGTTTCTGATAAGTTTCAGCTTGGAGCAGCTAAAACTGAAACTTCTGTCTCCATTACTCGGTCAAAATAAAGATTTAGTTTGATTTGACGTCTGTTTTCAAAGTGGTCCACGAGAAAGAAGCGAGGTTTTGCACAACCTTCCGGAGAAGTCACGCAAATCGCCTGCTTCGCTCAACCTCATACAAATTACGCAAGAAGTGGGTAAATGTAGGCCTGTGCGCTAACTGGATTTCTTGCGCCGCTCGGATTTCGTATCCAACTGTCTATTCTATCAATATTTTCATGATGAAATGGCTATAGGCACCTCCATCGAAGCCCTGCTTTACTTCTGACTTGCTACAGACACCACTATTAAAACGATAATTAGGAATCCCCTAATCCGGCACAAAAGCTCTATTTCACCAACCATAGATCCCAAGACTTTCCAAACAGTGAGCTTCCTGCAGACCATTTCCACCCAAATTGGGCTTCGAATGTTCAAACAGGTCGCACGACTCTCAAATGGCCGTTCCAGAAAGTTGAGATTACCTCTTGATCATCCCGCTACCGGGAAAGATCAGCTGATAAGACCTTTGATCCTCATAAGGTACGACCCTGTACGCAGTCGTACGCGTAGACCAAGCCCGGCTACACGCGTGCAGTGGTTTCAGTCAATTAAGGTTTATTTGAAATCAAAACGGGAAATGCTACTCAATCAGACGATCAATAACCGGGACAACAGCCAAAGCGGTTGAATCGTCGTAATTCTTGCATGTTTCAATCTTTACATGTTTCAATTCAAAGCCAGCTCTGGGCGGAAATATTCTGCAGGAAGCTCACCGTTTGGAAAGTCTTGGGGTTTATGGTTGGTGAAACCGAGCTTAGCTATCGATACCCCGATCCGGAAGTTCGTTAGCAATGTGGAGAATGGCTTGCTCAGACTGAATGAAGTTTTTGTGTGACATTGTTGGACGACATTTCAAGCTGACTTTTCCGTGAAATGCCATTAAAATTTCTATGAAATGTCATTGACGGAAACTGGCATAGCGGGACTAACACTGATATTCAGAAGACCGAAACTGATTTAGACGTAGTAGAAATCCAGATAGACTGAAAAGACTGAGACTAGTTTCTGAGATAAGAAATGTTTTTGTTCCCGGAAACATTACTTCAAAATTCAGTCTTGTGCGACGTTCCAAAATATGCATTTTTGCAAAGGAATCCCACCAGAAGTGTGCATAGCACTGAAAACACTTTGCAATATTGCTTGCGTGAATACTTCGCCCAGTCAAGTTCTGCAGGTGGCAATGTTGGCTGCCTAGCTCGGTCAAAATCAGCTGATCGCGTTGACCGCCATGAGGCGACCGAGGAAGAGTGGGCAAAGTTTCAGCCGTTCTGGTTTTCCATAGGAATCAAGGCGGATGCCAATGTACACCTGCCGCGTACACACTTTATTTCTACTTTCAGTGTCAGATATGCGATGTTGCGACTGATTATTGTCTTAAGTAGCGGATATATCAGTTTAATTGGACAGAAGCGTGCGTCACTTGGGAAAACGATCTTGTCGAGCTTCAACATGCGCACGTTTCTAGTAATAGTTACTGGTAGCGTGCACCACTTGGGGAAACGATCATGTGGAGTTTGTTTGCCGACTCGTTACGGTTTCCTTCCGCGAAAAGGCAAAACGTTATAGCGGCTAAGCAGTAGACTTCTCTTTACAAGGATTAACGTTCAAATGCCATCTAAGTCCTAAGTCTTCTTAGCCTTCGACTTTACAGGAGAGACTCTAGTTTTAGCTTTTGGTAATGGAAGCATCTTGGCCTTTGTTTTTGAAGCCGGTGCTTATGGCTTCTTTCTGGGAGCTGGAGTGGTCTGAGCTCGTGCCGTGGCCCGCTTTGCTTTGGTCTTCGAAGGGTATCCTTCAGGAAACTCCACCGAAGATTCGATGCTCGACTGTGGTGCGGGTACGTCACTTACTATCTCCGCAGCCACCTGCTTAGCCGTCTTTCTCTGTCGCTTTGGTGGAGCTTGACAAGGGTATCCTTGGTTACTAAGGCTTTCATCTTCGCTGTCTGTCGCGCTTTCCTCTGCCGCCTCGATGTTTCGCTTTTGGTTTCTCAAACCTTTGGCTTTCTCTTTGCTCTTTTCTATCGCGGCTTTCTTTGTGCTGATGTAGGTACTCTCAGTAAGGATTCTTCCATTGGAAACATCCAAACGGGAATCTTTTTCCCGACGTTTCTTTTGAGGAGCACTCCGGAGCGAGTTCTTGTGGAACTCTAAAGCGACGACTGAGCCCACCGACTCGCCTGTCATTATCTTCCTGATTTCCAACAGGCAGCTGGTAGTCCTGTCTTCTGTCAGACCAATCTTTTCGCGAAAAATTTTGGCGATGTCGGTAAAATGCTGTTCACTTTCGAGCTCCGATTCTTCAACGACTTCTAAGTGGGGATTTACTGCACCTCTCAGCAGCTCAGCGTTAAACGGAAAAATTCCGGTTTTTCGGAATCCTTTCGTCAAAGGCCCACCTGAAACGAATATAACTCAGTAAGATAACCTTAGCACGATATGCATAACCGATTGAACCGTTTTTCAAGTGGCGCATGTTTCGACCCATTATTTCCGAAAACGTGCGCCACTTAGAAAAACGATCTGGCGAGTCTTTTTACCGAGCTTAAATTGGTTTGTATTACGTTTTCGCTGGTCCTCGATTGTAGAAATCCAAATACAAGGGTACAAGGGTACGGTCTTACCTAAATTGAAAGAGTACGGTAGGAAATCTGGTTTCCAAAGTATCACGATGTGTGCGGGAAAGTTGCGGCGCGAAACCTCAAAGTTTGGAATATAATAGCATGGATCTCCATTGAACTCGGTTTTGGGCAACATGACCCTCTTTACTTACATCAATCGACGTGTCCAACCTGGATTCCCGAAGGTATTTGTGCCATTTCTGCTTTACTTCGCCGAATACCTCTTTGTCCAGCGGCTGGAAGAAAGCTGTCTGTCCCGAAGGAAGAACAACCACTCGGATGTCCTTCTCGTGCTCCAGGCAAGCGAGCAGAAACGCGACACAGTTCAGATGAGAAGAATGTCCATCGCAGAATAGAACGTTCTGTCAGAGATCAAAAACACATGGTTAACCTTGGTGCCACTCATACAAAATGGAAGAAGTTTGTTGAGACCAGCATTTCAGACAACGAATACCTTGGCGCACGTCATAGACGTCAGGAATTCTTTGTCTGGAAATTCTGTTAAGACATCTGTATCCATCAGTCCCGATGAATTTGTGCCCACATAGCAAGCGTCGTGTGTGTCCCGAAGACGAAATTCAATATGCATGTTCCCCTTGTAGAGAACCAGCGGTCGAAGCATCTTCCCAGCCGCGTTCCCCATAGCCATAAGGGTAATATTTTCCCGATTTGTTTCGGCCCCCTGCACGTGGCCGACCGCTTCTTTCACACCTCTCTCCGCGTAGACTCTGTTGTAGAGCTCCGCCAACGTAAATCCTGATTCATCCAAATTCCAAATTTCTTCAGCATCATCAAGAAATCCATAGTTACTCAGCTTCTGCAGGAGTGAAATCCATTCTTCGCAGCGCCTAAACGTCCATTCTCTTGACTTCTTGAAGCTCAATGCACTAAGTATCCGCAGAGATATTTCCGGATTACTCACAAGGAACTTCCGATGCCATCGGTCGGTAAACTTAGCCCTGTTCATGCCTGGAAAAAAGCATACCATTGACAAGGGTATACTTGGTGTGTGACCATTCGGAAGTTGATTGTTGGCGCATTTCATGTTTAATATCTGGCTGACACAAATTACCCGAAGGTTATCCTTCGTACGAGTACGAACCTAGAAGAAACTAGCCTTACCTTTCGTAAGGGCGATTTCCTTCACGATTCTAGTGAAGGTATGTTTGCCGAGGGGAACCCCAATCTTGGAACAACGGCCGAGGACTTCGCAAATTTCTGACGCTTCTTCAAGCGTGAAGGTATTGAGACGTCTGACCTTCTTTCCGTGTTCTCCGTTCACTTTGTTTCCGAGGGTTCCGTGAGGTATATGATACATCTCGGAGGCCATCCTTATGGACATTCCATCCTTGACTGCACTTATGGCAGCTTCCATGTTGGGTGAGCTTGTACATTTTGCCGTTTCCAAAACTTCTCCGTGAGTCGCAGGTGAGCAGGGACAGAAGGGTTGCCTTCGGAAGTCGTAGATCTTGTTGAAGGACAGCTCGGATCCATCATGCAGACAAGGCAAACCTTGGACGGTAAAAGAACAAGAAGAAGGATAGCCTTCCAGCAAGGAATTGTGCAAATGAACACTGTATGAACAACGCGTTCTCGCTCGGAAGTGGGCAAAGTTTCCGCCGTTCCGATTTTGGATAAGAACGGTAGTGTTGCGTCATCATTAACCTTGGGCACACCCTTCAGTAACGTGTGATTCTGCTCGGTCAGGCACACATGGGGTTTAGTTGGCTCGGCTTGCTGTGCTCTCTGCAGAAAGCGTGCTCCCTAATATCGAACGAAATTCCCGAACGACTTCCGCTGTGGAATTTCCCCCGTTATGAGCTTCCATTCATTGCCATTTTTGACAGAATAGGCGTGAAGCCAGGTGTTCAAAGATACTTGTGAATTGATTTGTGGTTTTAATCGCGAACGCATAGTGAGAAAACCGTCAGTGCGCGAAGTATGCGCCAGTTCGGCGAACGGGCGAAGTTGGGCCCCGCTCCTCATACCAAACTTTGCCTGTACCGTACGCAAGCCGCCTGTTACCTCCCTTTAGCTGGTAGAAATAGCTTGTGCGACGTCTTATAGTAGTGAGGATTAACAGTATAAAGTGTTAAGTCAAACGGCCCTGTGTCGCTCTTCCGGGTCTTTTCTCAGTAGCGAGAATGCCTACATAACTGCACAGGTGCGCTGTTCTTCCGTGTACATTATGCCTGCGCCATCGTATAACGCTGGCCTCATGCAGCCAATGTACATGCAGTCGCTACTAAGAATTCTCCCCGAACTCTTGGAATATCATTACGAGGCTTTGAAGTGTCTCACTAAATCATGGCTGGACATTTGAACAAAACGAGGGCAAAAAAATCAGGGAATCGGATACCCCGTTTGGCGCACGCACCTTACAAATAGCGCGGAGTTGCCTTTTCTTTACCCACCCGGTTCTGAATGTGAGCGAACCGATTTCAGATCGCATTGTTGCCATCGACAATGACTGGGCTCTATAGGGCGTTCTGAAGCAAAAAAAGGAAATATTTCGGAAGAGAAGAAGGACCGCAGAAAATTTCGAAGCCTGAGCGGCACAAAGGAAAATTATGGTTACTGTTTGGTTGGTGTATCACCGTCTAGACCGCTATGAAGTCATTCTGCCGGGCATAGCGGTAGCGGGAGACCAGACCTCTCTAGCACAGGGTGTAGTGGTGAAAAAACCTCGCCGTTCACTAAACGAAATTATTCAGTCGACTCAAAGCACCAATGTTGGAAGTCAGCTCTGGAGTGCACATCGAACAAAACGCTGCCGCAAAACTGCGGGAGGTGGAACTGGAAACTCTCCTTCACATACCAGGAAGAGTGGACCTGATACTGAAGGATCATCACGATATCGCGAAATTAGAGCACCTCCAACGAGAAAGAACAATTTCCTCCAGAGAGGCTGCAAAAAATGGCTGCGGACAGTTCATCTTTTGTCTTTTCCCATGCTCCTACAGAAAAGGCATGAAACGGCTGCCGGAAAAACGAGTGACGTACCTTGCTAGTATGGGTGGATAGCCTTACTGAGAACACCGATCTACGAAGTCAGGAAATTTTTCTGAAAATCTTCGTCGGGGGAGTAACAAGTCATTCTTCCGCACCTAAAGAATGCCACACACCGGACGGCTCTGCTATAGGCATCCATTTGGGCTCAGCCTCTTTGATTCTTACGTCAAAACGTGACATTTCTGCACGCTTGGAGTCTGTGTTGGCTGACGCATAGATGCCGCCAGCCAAAAAGTTCGTGCCATGATCCGTCACTAGGACGTGCACTCCTGTAAACTGACCTCTAAAGCTTAGGTCCACCAATACTTTTTAACCTGAGGGTCCAAACTGTTTTTTTGTGATCAGGTGTTTTGGGGTGGGGGGTGCACTCCTCCCAGGATCATGGCACGAACTTCGTATGGCAGGCGGCATCTATGAGCTGACGTAAAAGGTCTCATACTGTATCAGATAGTTTGACTGTTCCGACTTACGACTGGTACTCGCGCGCTGTGGCAATAGTGGCACGCCGAACGGTTCGCCATGTTGCAGTTAAGTTTTGAGCCACGCGGCTGAATGTCGAGCTCTTCCGGGTTTTCGTTCAGTGGCCCGAATGCTTTCACAGTTGGCTTAAGACCATGAGCCCTGTCCTGTGCCTTCGTGCACAGGCATGCAGCTCCTTCGTACATCCAGAGTGAAACGATATAACCTCTAGTGTATTCACTGCAGTACAGGCCTCTGTACAGGCTCGTTGATACACCGGAGAAGTTCAATCCCACAATCGAGCGTAGAAAGACAAGACAGCGCGGACTTTTCCACCTGATCGTGAGTTAGCCCTTGATTGACTAGGGCCGACTTTTGTAACTTCAGTTCCGCCGTTAATTTTGGACATCATTGATTGACTGGGGAAATGTGTATCAGCGCGCACTTTCAATGCAGTGAATGTACTGGAGGCAAATCGTTTCACTCTGGTACACGTGTACATCATATGTGTTCTCGAGCTCTCAATGCTGTGAATTTGGCACGTACGACGCCTATAGGCCAACATGGGCTATATTATACGGAATACTCAGCTCGTACTTGAGAGCGCTTCTCAGTGACTAGAACCATGGTGGAGAAGATCGTCTTGGGTGTGAAGCTGGTTTTTCAAGACGGCCATCAAAACGTGTCTTCAAGTCTCTGTTCAAGCTGAGGCCAGCAAAAACCTCAACACGCACAAGGAAAACTTAAGACTCCGTAGTTAAACCACAGCTGTGATATGTCTTTCTCCTTCGTATCGATTTGCAATCTGCACTGACTTGACGGAAGTTTATCTTGCACAGCGTCTTTTATCGCTTCCGCGTTCAGCCAGTGTTTGTTGACTGTCTTCTGTTCATACACACAGTAACGAGCCCTTGTAATCCCAGTGCCGTATAATCTTATCCCTATCTGTTACGGAACTCCGCATAATTAGTTCAATTACCTGCGCGGATTAATTGACTACACGTTTGATCATGTCGTGGATCAGCAAAGCCTTTGGCGGGAAAAAGGAAAAGAATGGCCCGATCACGCCGCAGGATGCCATACAACAACTGCGAACTACAGAGGAGATGTTGAACAAGAAATCCGATTTTCTGGAGAAGAAGGTCGAACAGGAACTGAATAATGCCAAACGACATGGAACGAAAAATAAGCGAAGTAAGTCTACTGAATAATTCTGCAGAATTTATGCCGTTATGCATCACCACAAACTTATAATGAGCTTTGTGGTTATGTTCCCTACTAAAGTGCGTCTGAATAATTTATTTTGGGATGTTCTGTAGTCCTTGCTTTTCTAGTGGCCATCGCGGCCTTGAAGAGGAAGAAACGATTCGAGAAGCAACTTGCGCAGATTGATGGGACGCTATCGACCATCGAGTTCCAGAGAGAAGCACTGGAAAATGCAAATACTAATACGGAAGTCCTGAAGATCATGGGAGTCGCATCGAAGTCCCTCAAAGCAGCCCACCAAAACCTGTAAGGGGAAATTATACCGTACCTACACATTTCACCTTTTCTATCAGTATCTTATTTAGTGCTCTGTTTATTCTGCAGGAATGTCGACGAGGTCCACGATATCATGGACGATCTATCCGAGCAGCAAGAAGTTTCCCAAGAAATCTCGGAAGCCATCTCCAACCCCATTCATTTCAGCGGTGAAGTCGACGAGGTGAGTTTTTATGCTTTTTTCGCTCTGTGTGAAATCGGTTCCGAGTAAGAATATTTTCCGTCTGTGTTTAGGCTGAACTGGAAGCAGAGTTGGAAGAGCTGGAACAAGAAGGGCTAGCCAACAAATTAGTCAACGCAACACCGCCAACACGCGATCGCTTACCTTCAATCCCCACGGAAGAGCCAGGAATAGCGGGTGAGTCACATGTCAGCGGTGTAATTTATCAATATGAATGTCGGCATCAGGTTTCAGTGAGTCACTCATAAACCGTCATTATGACATGCGGTGTGTTTACAGATCGAAGAGCTCCTCCTCGTCCGAGCAGACGTCGTGAGGTCGACCACGATGACGAGGACATGAAACATTTGGCTTCGTGGGCCACCGGCTAGGCCCCGAGCTTTGACTTTCCCATTCCAAAAACTATGACTGGTACAGTACTATGCAACTAGAATCTTTCCTACTTATGTTTCTACACGAACTGCGATACAAACTACATCTTTATTTTCTGCACCTTCTTGAACAGAAAGGGCTGATGGTGACTAAGCCTCATCATTTGACTTGTATTCCTCTGAATGATTTTTCAGCGGACATTTTCAAGCACCGAAAATTTCATAACCGGTTTTAACGAATAAACCTGCACTCAGACTACATTAGTCAAACTAGTCACAAAAGTACCGAATGCATGGTTCGTTCTGCAATAACGTGGTGTTGGTCAGCGGTCAAGGCCGTGCCGCAGTGACGTAGTTGCGGCTAGACATACTGGAGGTGGTGCCACCTGCTGGTTGGAGACACAAACAACCGGTTGATTTTTGATTGGACTCGAATGAGAAACAGTCTTGATTCTTAAATTTTTACTTGTAATTTCTTGCTTGGTCTCTACCATGACAGATTCTCAAGTTCTGTACTCCGCGACGCCCAGAATTATCGACTGTAAGCAAGGAGCGATTCGAGCAGCTCACCTGAACGTCGACGGATCATACTCTATCACCTGCGGCGCGGACAAGTCCATCAAGCTTTGGAATCCACATCGCGAGTTACTTCTCAAGACTTACGCGGGTCATGGCTTTGAAGTGCTGGACGCGCGTGGATCCACCGACAATGCTCAGATCGCGTCTGGGTCCGTGGACAAGACGGTTATGCTCTGGGATGTCAGTACAGGAGCAGCGCTGAGGAAGTTCCGTGGACATGCAGGAAGAGTAAACTGCGTCTGCTTCAACGGCGAATCCACGCTGGTGCTGTCGGGAAGTGTTGACTGCTCCGTCAAGATATGGGATCTAAAAGCTAAGAAGAATGATCCCGTACAGACGTTGGATGAGGGCAAGGATGTCATAATGTCCGTGGTTGTCAGTGGACATGAGATACTGACCGGATGTCTGGATGGAAGAATCAGAAGATACGATTTGAGGACGGGGCAACTTTTTCAAGATTATGTTGGTAAGCTTAATGCTTGATTGATTGGAGCACTTGGTTGCACAACCACAAGGCTGCAGCGGGGTTTTCAACAAGTACGACGGCGCTTGATCGATTCAAATTGTTGTTGACTTGATTGTTGATTGTACGGTTTCGAATGACCACAAGACTGTCTTCTCCTTCCAGACTATTGTGCTTTGCGTTGATTGGTAGCCACAGGGCGTTGTCATCATGCGCTGTGTTTCTTGTCCGTGTTACAGGGACTGTTTTCTCATGCGTTATGTTTTGTTCTGTTGCAGGAAAGCAAGTAACCAGTGTCTGTTTCACTAACGATGGTCAATGCGTACTTCTCAGTACTCTGGAAAGCTCTGTGATGTTGTTCGATAAAGAGTCCGGCGAAATGTTACTGGAGTATACCGGACACGTCAACAAAGAATTCAAGTGCGATAGCTGTCTGAATGCCAAAGATACCCACGTTCTTTCCGGCTCGGAAGACGGTAAAATCTACTGCTGGGATCTAGTCAAGGGAAGTCTGGTGCAGACTTTGGACCATGGTCTAGGGAAGACAAGTATCACTTCCGTGAGTCATCATCCTAAAGACCCTTGTGTAATAAGCACAGCCCAGAATAAACTTTTCATCTGGAAAGCCGACAGCGAGACATGAACCCCACTGTTTCTTTTGATACGTTTGCATTCTTCAGTTTTTTCGTGATTAACGACAAACAGTTCTTTTCATCTCTGTAGCGCAGCTGTAAATTGAGGGATACGTACTAGCTCAGCTGTAGATCTCTGGAACGGTGCGAAAACAGTTCGCTACCGAAAACACCTTGTCATGGCTGAAGTACGAACAACAAACCGAGGATCTTGACTCACTTCATGTTATGTTTGCGACCTGTTTCATACTCAGCTGTATGCTTGATTTGAGAACATCTCTACGCCACGCACAAAATGAAACAGGTACTGTATTTTTGTTTTTGTTTTATTTCAGATGGTATGAATTCTCGTAATACTCTAACATTGCTAGTACTTCTTAGCAAGCAATCTTCTTCTGACAGTTCCCCTGCAAAGACAGCAGAGTGTATCCTACCCCTGTACTGATATAACTCGATAAAAGGTCTGACGAGTACCTGGACTCTCTGAAACCGTACCAACGAGGAAAAACTGCACTACCGTATGCATCACACGTTCGGATGGGACCAGTTTATGATTTCGTGATCGACCTGCGAACGCGCTTGCGTGTACAGAAGTTTACATTTCTGACTCTTTGATTAAGTTAATTAGAAGTCTGGCGTTACAATAGAAACGGAATGGTAACTTAGAATGTCGCTCAAAGGTCGTGCACAAGTACAAGATCTAAACGGGTATCGATGAGTATCTTGGAATGTCACTTAAAGGTCATGCAGAACTAGGAGGACTGAAGGGCAACGGCGCAAGAACGGCGATCACTTTCTTAAACGTAACTAGTAAACTCTGTGGGTCTTAATATGCCGAAACTAACGCGAAAACGTACAGGCACTTCGAAATCCTCTATTGTGCGGTGTAGCTAAACGATTGTGGGCTGAGGAAACCCATCATGCACCCAATAGAGACCTGATATCCACGTCCGATACATCGGATGACAATGTCGACGATGGTGAAAATTGCTCTTATACTAGTTCCCAGTCTACGGGAGATACAGTATTACGGACGGTGATGTTTTGGATAATCGTATGATGCTTAGCTCTGAATCGCCAAACAGTAGTAACTCCAATCATACGGAATTAGTTGACATGTCTAGTGTTGAACTCGATTCTGAGGAAGATCTGTATTCACACTACACTACTGGAAGTGAAGAAACTCATGGGGATGACGACGGCTCGGAGCGTGAAACAGAATGTAGTAACTCTGTTGTGGTGTCATTGAATCGTAGCCGAACAAAATCTGGTGTAAGCATGCGTATACCGATACAAACCTGTGTAGAGTACGAACCATGTTCAGAGTGATGACCACATTGCGGTTGGAATGAATATCGTGCGGACGGTGCAAAGCAACAATTATGAGCATAGAATCTGTTGGATTCTGTTGCGGGAACAGAACAAATACTCTGCGAATTATTGAAGATGCCCGCACTGCCTGCAGAGCTGGAAAATCTGTATAGGTCGTCAAGAAAGCTTCGAAGCCAGTCACGCATGTACAACAATTTATTTTCAATGTCGACACTCGGAACTAGCGGGTGCTTCGAGCAACAATCTGGCCCCAGTAACTTTGTTCTGAGAGATCGAACCTACCACCGAATGCTACCAGGTAATCAAGCGTCCGGCCCTCTACGATGGTACCTAGACGATGCAGAATACCCGAACGAAGTTATCAACGACTTGAAAATGGACCGGGATATTGTAAAGAAGTTACGAACTATTCTCTTTCGGTGTAGTTCCCTACTACACCAGTTCAAGCTGTTATCTGAGGAGCCATCAGAACATGCGCCACTTGAGTTGACCGTACAAAGTTCTGACGAAATCGGCGCGGTTATTGTTCCTGACAGATCCGGGGATCTAAAACAACGAAGTGTCGTATGTTGGAAGAACATAGATAAGCAACCGACGTTCATAAAAGCAACTTCCGGCTTATTCATGCCCCTACATTATGTTCTGATATGTCCGGAAGGAAGTAATGGCTGGAGTACAGAACCGAAAGCTAAGCGCAAATTAAGCATGATAATGTTCTACCGAATGATGATCTTGCGATGCACCGCACTACTTGGCAGACTGTTCAACGAATTCTGCGTTGACGTATTCAGCTGCATCGAGGAAGAACGACTGAATTTCGTTCATTTGAACCAAGCGAAAATTTGCCGAAAGAACGACTTAGGATCAGGAGCAAATGAAGGAAGGATATTTTTGCCTGCTTCATTCATCGGCTTGTATCGGCATAATCAGAGAATGATATCGGATGCCTGAGCGATAGTTGGCCGCCTCGGAAACCCCACGTATTTCATTACGTTCACCTGTAACCCCAACTGTTCAGAAATCAAGAGGCGTTTATAGCGTGGCCAAAGTGCATCAGATTGACCAGATATCGCAAATATGGTCTTCAAAGCGACTAGCAAGGTTCCAAGCAAAACTGCTAAAGTAGTCGGTTCCAAAAAGACGTACAAAATCTGAGTCGTTGAACTCTAGACAGGTGGACTTCCTCATGCGCATATAGCCGTGAAAATGGCTAAAGAACCACAAAGTCCCACAGAGATCGATGCCGTGATCTTAGCTGAACTTCCTGACGACAAAAAGCTACGAACGTTAGTCCAGAAGCACATGCTTCATCGACACTACCCACTTCGATGCCACCGATCGGAAACAGAAAGCAACAATGCAATGTCATTACAGGTACCCAAAACAAATTAACGGAGAAACGTTAATAGATGATGCCGGATATCCACAGTACAAAAGGCGGAGAGAGATCGATCGCAACGTTGTTCCCTATAATAGCGAAATACAGATGGAATTCGATTGCTATATTAACGTCAAACTTGCTGTTTCCGTGACACTAATTATGTACCTACACAAATATCTGTATAAGGGTTTCGACTACTTGGCTGGTACAATTTCTAAAGACGGAACCAAGCTGTATGTACACGGAAGATACCTCTCAGCATCAGAAGCTGTTTTGGCGTATATTCGGAGACGATCTAACGAGAAGGGAGCCCTCGGTTTCATGTTATCCAGTACACCTCGAAGATCAAAACTATGTCGTTTAATCAGGCGAAACAAGCTTTATGCTCACCAAGGCAATTACGGTTTTTGTTGGCCTGTTAATCACAGAAGGTGCACCAGCATTAGCGCTATTCAGCAAACACAAGGAATTCATGCAGCTTGATTTCAGACTCCGCGATCAGCTGCCAGATTATTTGTCCGAATCGTCTCTTTCTTGACCTTTCGGCTAGGCTAGAAAGCTACAGCCGAACGCTTGAGGAGTTCTCCTTTCCTACACCACTAAACCAACAATCCGAGATTGACAAAGAGAAACTGCGACACGACTCACGTACCAGTGCCAAACTATTTCAAGACTCGCTGAACATGCTGAACTTTGAAAAAAGTACAATTCTAAACGAAATCCGGAAACATATCGACTCGAAACAACCCGGGGTTTTCTACGTTGACGGTGCACCCGGGCGTGGGAAATCGTTTCTTCTGAACACAATCGCTCGATACACCCGAGCTTCTAAGATTGCTTCACGTTGCGCAAGTTCCGGGTTCGGGGCTGTTTTGTACCCGGGTGGACGTACAGCCCATAATTTATTCAAAATTTCTGTGCGCGATGACCCGTACGATTCCGCTCCGATTGAGTGTGACGTATCCTTACGTTCGCAACGAGAAAGTGTACTTCGCGACACTCCTGTGATTTGGGATGAGATCACGATGATAGATAAGCGCAATCTTGAAGCTGTGGATGTTATGCTGCGTAAAGTTCGAGATAAATCCAACTCACCATCTAACTCGGCGGACTGCTTTTGATCGGCGCCGGTGGTTTTCGCCAAATACCCCCCATTCTCCAGCATGCAAACCGCGAAGCTGCAGAACAAGCAAGCATAAAGTTCTGGAAGCTCTGGGAAAGTTTTCAGGTTTTCACGCTTACCGTACCAATACGACAAGAATCCGATCCCGAGTTCTGTCAGTTTGTTGACGAAATCGCCAACGGCACCTTCCCGAGTGATAAAGATAGAAAAGTTGAATTGAGTTTAATTACCGCAACCACCGATGTCGAATACTGGAAGCAGTTTGTCTATCCCAAGCTCCCATCCACCGCCCCTTTGAGTTGCGATAAATGTCTCCCTAACGTTCTGAACACTCTTAACTCAGAAATATGCGACCTGCTGGACAAAGAATTCGTGCCGCTCTTCAGTCACGATGAACTACAGGAGTCAGCAGATGTCTCCCAATTCTTCAGAAACGACGTTACAACAGAATTTTTCAACAAAATCAACTTTCCTAATATCGCACCCCATGAACTTCGTCTCGAAGTTGGAATGGAATGTTTTATTCTACGTAACTTATCGCCCGACGAAGGAGTGCTCAACAACACTCAAGACACAATCTTGGGTATAACATGGAACCTTATACAAGTACGGACCATGCAGACCAAAAAACATTTCTACCTGCCGCGGATTAATTTTACAATGAACGTACAGAGAAGAGGACTTCGTCTAACACGCAAGCAATTTCCCGTGCGAGAAGGTTATGTCAAGACAATAAACCGATCTCAAGGGGCGACGTTAGAGAAACCCGGAATCGAATTACAGAAAGAATGCTTCGCTCACGGACAACTAGCTGTCGCCCTAACTCGAGTTCGCTCAAGGGACAAAGTTCTCGTTCTTACAAGTCACGACAAACTTGGCGCTAATGGACATGCCATAACCACTAATGTGGTCTACAAAGAATTGTACTGTAAATTTGGACATCTAAAGAATGTCAGTTTACTCGTTCGTTGTTTTACCTTATTGCGAAACTGTAACACTCCGTGACCCAAATTCTAAGCCAAACTTTTCTGCGCAAATTCGAAAAATTGTTGCTTAGGCAATATTTCTCATATCACAGCAGCGCTACCGATATACCCGTTCTGATTTTTTGACCCTTTTCACCGCTCTTAGACATGGATTCATCGATACAAAATACCGTCCTATACCTTTACCAGATGTCGAACGCGGCTGGACACTTTAATATAGGTTGGTCAAGTATCCCATCACAATATACTGTACAATAGGTGCCCAATACTTCAATTGTCTTTTAACGATTAGATCGTTGTGTATGCGCTAAATGCGGTGACGGGATGCACTACTACGCGAAAGTAGTGTCCGCCACGGACCACTGCGCTGAGATACAACACTCTAAATTTCTCAGGAGAATACGAAGGGTTGTTCCATTTAGCAACTTGGTAAGTGCTAACGCTGTCTTGAAAATGGGACAGCTGATACGAAGAGAGGAACCATATTCGCGGGATAATGGACGCATCGGCCGGATCGCATGGCTCGGAAACACTCAGTACAGAATTCGGAAGAAGGGTGTACGGTTAATGTTCGGACCGACTGGGAATCACGAAGAAAGGTAACTCAAGAAAAACTTCAACTGTACACTACACCAAAATATGGTTTTCTTGCAGTATGTCAATCAAGTTTCTCTTTTTAACTGAAGAGATGGTTACGCAAATTCGGAAATGCACTTACTGATCGGCGATGACACATTCACCTGCCGTTGTGATCGCTCTACCCATTATCTTCGGAGCATGGGTAAGAGATCTATGCGCCGTTGTATGCGACTTTCTTTTTAGAGTTTATCGTTATGAAACGTCTTCCATCTGAATTTGTGCTGACTTTGTCCTTGGTTTTCGAATGTATGCTTAAAGTTCTATTGCTCCATGCACGCACCATCTCGCAATAAAACCGTAACACAATTTCGTGGACTTGAGCCGTGTACTTCCTCTCACCCATGAACCAACCAGTCCGTTCTGATTCCTGATCGAGTCCCCAACGACCTGCTGGCGAAAACCAGAACGGTGCAAAACAAGACTGACTAGTGCGCACACGCACAGATCGTACGCGCTCATAATACAGCGCATTTTTGGACAGGCGGGCATAATGATGACGCATCGCATTTCGTCCCTTCTCGAGCTGGCTTTTTATTCATGGGTAGTCAGGCTCTGCAACAACTACGACACGGTTGTTACGTGAACTACCATTTCCCAAGCAACCGCAACAACCCACTCGATACCTTGGAACTTCACAAACTCACACCAATATTTAGTACCAGTTCTGACTTATCTGTCGACTTATCGATGGCAGCGATTTTCCTATCAGCCGGCGTGTTCGGTCCGAAAGATTTACCCCCTGTTTCCAGCACGGATCCTATCACGGTCCAATTGATCGATGTTACAGTAATTGATATTGGCGATGGCGACCGAGCTACGACTATGACCTTATGAAACGGTGTCCGTGAAGTCGGTAAGAAAATCATGCTTTGTCGGTGCCACACTGTGGTTAACAATGTAAACAATATCTAGACGCTACCTACATACTCACCAGATATTCCGAACGACCGAGACCATAGAACAGCCATCTGGGCCTCACTGGATATCGAACGTGCCGAAGTATACATGAAGTAAGCCGAACCCCAACAACACAACATACCTAAATTTAACTCAGGACTACCCATACAGGAATTCAGGACCACACTTTTTATTACAGGAAACGATACGTTATAAAAGAGTTTACCGCACAGGGTCCTGGAAACGATCTGGTATCTGCAGGTCCATACAGGCTATTGTTATGTTCGTCGATGAGCCACGAAAGCCGAGCGTCAAATTTCTCCGGAGATTCATGCTAGCTGATCATACAGGATCAGTAAATGGAAATTGAAATGCTTTTGAACCACACCTCGACAAACTATCGAACTGGAAGTCCGGTCAAGTAAGACTCTATCATAAATGAAACACCATCAGATCTTTCGGCGAATATGCCCTTATTTTTACTCTAGATAATTGAACTTCAAAAAGTTAACTTCAGCTCCGCAGAGCGATACCAGTATAGTGCAACCATCCCCTTACAAATTCAAGTCCAACAACACACAACCGTGAACATCGTTCGCAACCGACAACCTGACTTTCCACACCTTCGAACTTTCAAAGATTTGCTCGACCATCCCAGTACACAACCATTCAGTAGGATAAACCTGAGTCTAACACAGTTAATTGCTTTTCTAGCTGACATAAAAACAGTTTCCAATCAGTTTCCATGTTTCCAGACATCAGTCTACTCGTCCTCGAAGTCAGACGCACGCAGAAAGAAGTTACCATGTCTGTAGTCGATAACACCATTCATCAGCAGTTCAACCTTAAAGTTACAAACGTCATGGTACGTGCACGCCGGTATTCACACCGTACCCTGTTTCAAATTCTCTTTTCCAGGTCAACTCGATTTCCCCTGACATGTATTCAAAGGTGTACATGTTTTTGCATGTCCTGAAATTGAAAGGAGACCTCCTCGAACTGCAACATCAACATAGCTTCTTTTACGTCAGTACCAGCGAACAGCCACAAGCAATCCGGAAATACGGTGTCTCCCGGAACGTCCTTCCGCTGTGTGAGCTTTACCGAAATTTACCAACTTTTTCACCACGAAACCCAAGAACCAAACGGCACCTGAAGCTCCAATCAGCTCATCTGAAGAAACTCCGAGTCCCTCACCCTCCACTTCACCAGTCAGACCGACACCGACAAAAAAACGACAGACCCTTCTTGACTCCAGCGACGAAGACCAGGCGAGTGAACAACCGCCCATCACCCCAAAGAATACTTCTCACGCCAAGAAAACAAGAAATCCACGACTTAAACCAGCCTTTGACACCAAAAAACAAAATAAAACAGCGTACCATTCCAGGCTCCCAACGAGGAAGTAAAACTTTCCCTCCCGAAAAACTTTACATATGCTCTGTGACTTAGAACGTGTTTAGTATATTGTCCTTCACATTAACCTCTTCCTACCGATATGTTATTCAAAAAACATTCCATATACCGTCCCTTAAATGCACGTAAATTTTCCAAAACTACCTCGCATCCCTGAACTTAGACAGTGAGCCGAAGGCGAGCAGTGTGTTGTTAGGTATAACAGATGTCGATTCCCGTGAATTGTCATTGTTGATTACTACCAGTGACGGATCGTAGAGCAGCAGGCAGTACTTACGTTACAACAACCCATCTTGTTTTGCCATTCTTGCGGAATACGGCGCTTGTCTCCTTCGCATTCGTAGCAGTCCTAGCAGGTTATTCGATGAACGTACCGACGAGGGGAAGAGATTGCATGTTGGGTGGTCCACAGACGTGGGTATTCATGCAGCACTTGCTCATGTCTCCGTGTTCGGGGTGGGTCTTTCTGGAGCAGTCAGCATCGGAATCGCAGGCATGGAGGGTCTCTCCCTTAGTATCCAGAGCCTTCATGATCATCTGCTTGGCCTCCTCCTTGTCCTCATCGGACCACTCTGCGTCAACAAAGCCGACTGCGAAGAGAATATCAAAGACGGCGACCTTCATGATGGCAGTGGGGACCTGTGAGAAGCTGTCGTGAATACTAACGTGCAGGGAAGTAGACGGAGCCTGCTGGAACTGAGCGTTTTTCAGATGCTTCTGGTTGACTTTACAGGATGTTGGTCTGAGAAAAATGGGCGTGTAGTGTCTCTCCACCCCCAGTTGCGGTCCCTGGACCATATCAACACCACAACTAAGGCGAAATCTGAGCACAGTCTGGCGTACTCGGACAATCTGATGGTAGATCGTGCCTGACGGTGCGTTCATCGTCTGTCTTCCGATGAGAGACATTCTGTATTCTTCAAGACAGTATAGAGATTAAGTTGCCACTCCCCTTCACTTTGCAACCGTAGCTACGGCCTTGCTCCGCCCCTTTCGTGACGTGTAACTGCATTTTGCTTTCCGAAAAACAGCGTAGTCGGGGTTACGGTTGGCTAGCATTGGGAAGCATGGTGGCTGCCCAACTACTCAAAGTTCCGAACAGCTGCTGCGCTTATGAGTGACGTTGCAACTCATCTTAGCTACAGTGGGACTTTCATCTGGCGGTGGCAACTTAATGTATGTAGTCACAAAGCAGCCCACTTGCGAAAATTTTTAATCGTGGCGATACTGCCATGTATTGCTGATCGACATGATAGCAGCAAAGGAAGAAGGCGAACGTTTCCTCGTTCTTGATGGCGGATGAAACGGTGCATACTGTAATACTTCCTGAACTTCGCGAATTACGTCATAGTGAGCGTGTGGTGTATGCGTCATCATACCCGTTAACCCTACGCGCAGTATGACGTCACTTCGCGAAGTTAATGAAGCATTACAGTACTGCTTGAGCGAACGCAAAAATATTGACAAATTCGGGCGTCGCGTGTTCTTCTCGAGCTTAGGAATAGACACGAAATTGGATTGGTTTCAACTGGACTCAATATGAAAGAGTGTACGTAGTTGCAGTTTACTAATTGTGGGACATACATAAGAGTAAAGTCTTTTAACAAGCGATTTTCTTGTGACAGTTTGTCTAGAAAGATGAACCCGATAAGCTGATGACGAAGCCGTGAACCATATTCTTTGGCACAAAAGTATGGGACTTCCGTGACAGCAGCTGATCTTCGCTTCTATTTCCGGAGGAGTACGGCAGTTTTCGTTGGTACATTCGTAACAGTCTTGGTCCGTAGAACATTCTAAGAATAAATTCCATCAGATGATCATACCCTCGGCATGGGATGAAGGTGATAATCAATTATCTGCAGGTTTAGAATCCGAACTGGTACTTACTGGCGTAGCAGTGCTTTCCTGGTGCTCCCTTGGTGTGTTGTTTGCACTCGTAGGTCGCACTGGCTCCCTGCAGACAATCTTGGTCTGCCGCGCAGTGCTTGGGTCCAGTCCAGTGGCACTTGGAGTTCACGCAACGGAAGGTGGGCTTGCAGTCTCCGTCGCTCGAGCAATCGTTGTCTGGAACAATCAGGACATTCTCATTCATCAGTAAAGCAAAAAACTTCCGGTGTCATATTGTGGTGCTGGAGTTAGAATTGGCTCAGAATACAGTAATTCAGCGAACGGATATTGGTTTGACTTACCAACGAGTTTTAGGCCAGACATGCTTGGTGGTCCGCAAACGTGGGTGACCATGTTGCACTTGTTCATATCTCCATGAACCGGATGAGTCTTCCCGGCGCAGTCCGTTTCCGAATGGCACGCGTGCAGATCATCCCCGGAAGTATCGAGGACCTTGAAGGCCCCCTCATTTGCTTGCGGCTGATGATCATGGTCGCCGTGATGATCAGCGGCGACCAATCATCACGGCGACCAAGCCGGCGAGGAGCAAAGCGAATATAGTAGCCTTCATCACGACGGTATCTTTAAAGACCGGAGCTTTGGAATACGTGATGGGTTCAAGCGGGGAACAAAGTATACAATCAACTTCCTCACAGTCGAGTTTTATGTAGTGTTGGTCTCGATTGGGGAATTTCCTTGCAGATACTTCTGTGCAGCTACGTTTTATTGCTGCTAGGAATCCTACTTTCGCTACCGACTCTGTCTCAGATAATTCTACCGGCCATAGTTATAACCCAAGAAAGGAAGAGTACCTAGCAAAGTAGCGAGCGAAGTGTATTTCGTACTTCAGTTAGAGCCGGACAGGTACCCAGAGTACACTTGTCCCAACTGGCGCATACGTGGCCGAGCGCAAGCTGTGCGCCGGTACCTAGGTTGCTGATGTATGCGCAAAGCAGTTTGGACTTTCAAATTTTGGATGATGAAGTTTGATTTCCGTCACGCCTGCTGATGCTGCAATTGTAATCAGAGCTTTGCCCGTCTTTGTTCGCTCCTCCCTGTCCTATCCGCTGCTCTGCTCTTAGCTGATATCTTCCAGACAACAACAGACGTCGCTGCGACATTCTGAGAACAGCTGATTCCTGTTACCAGGCATACTCAGCTGAGCTGGATAAGTCCACCGTTGGCGAGCGGCTGTCATATTTCTGGATGCCTGAGATCTTCTGATACTGGGAGAAGAGCTCTCATGGCACATCGCTTTGTGAAAAACGTTAGGCTTGAATTAACTTAACGGTTCTGCTTATCGAAGATGCTGCATGAAAGCGCTGTTGCACTTGGCTCTGCTCATTGTGAAACATGCTTTCTTGAAAACTATTTGATTCTGACCTTTGTAGCATACGTCTTATGTATATCTTCACTGTCTGTGAGTAACACATCTTGTATTTCCTTAGGATGGCAGGAAATAGCGGAATTATCTTTCCGGGCAGGAGAAAGCTGTTTTACGAAATGAGCCTTGTATTGGTGAAAGCGCTTACGAATCCACCTTCAGGAAAATCCTGAGGTGCATATTCCGTCAAAAAAGAAAGACCGAGCCAAGTTTTTTACTTTTTCTGGTCGTTTGTTTGAGCTAACGGTATGAAAGAGGTACCTGAGATAGAGCACGGAATCTGGCCGCATGCGCTGCACTGTACTGCAGCTGTGCTGTGCTGCAGCACAGCTGCAGCGCGTGAACTGACGAAATTTGTGTAGCACAGCATACAGCAGAAAGCCATAGACTACCGCGCAGATGCACCTACTGAAACCTAACAAAAATTACAGTTTTTGGGCATTCGAACGTCATCCGTCTCAGCTTTGCTTTACTTCAGGGCAACGTTCTCCAGGTTGACTACCGATTTCGCTGACTGAATCACAAACCACGTCAATACATCGGCGTTCCGCGCAGTTGCACCAGGTCAACGTGCATCTGCAGCATAGCTGCTTAGCCACTGGGCATGAAAGTTGTGCAGTACAGCGCAGCGTACAGCACCCTGGTAATTTGCGCAGCACAGTCGCAGCGTACTTTTGGACCTGCGGCCCAGTGCTCTAACCTGAGAAGCCTACTTTTCTTTATTTTCTTCAATCTAACTGTTCTCCAAGCTTTTTCGAACACAGTAATGCCAGACACGGCTGCCTACCCGTAATGACGTGACAGACACTAGGCAAATTCTATCGGGAAGCCGGGAGGAAGAGTGGTACCATGGGAAAAACTTTCCCGTGGTGGTGCCATCGACAGGCGTTCCAGCAGAAGCACGCTTCTTTCAGGAACCTGTAGTTTGCTTCTGGTAGGATCCTTGAAATTAAGATTGGTAC
Source organism: Ramazzottius varieornatus (assembly GCA_001949185.1). NCBI lineage: Eukaryota > Metazoa > Tardigrada > Eutardigrada > Parachela > Ramazzottiidae > Ramazzottius > Ramazzottius varieornatus. The sequence continues at coordinate 19,022 of BDGG01000011.1, read as the reverse complement.
CCAGATAAAAAAGTCAAAATAGTAAGACACTAGAAGTGGATTCGATACACTACCGATTATTACTGGTGTCTAACATCCATCAGCGGTATCTTGAAAATCTGGCAGGTCTACAACTTGTGTATTCTGCTCGGACGTTTCAGTTTCTTACTCGGACGTTTCAGTTGTACTGCGGGAATACGGCGAGAGACTGATTCGTGTATCCTCACAGGCGCCTCAAGTATGCGTTACATGGCATTACCGGAATGTTTTATCTCTGCTAAGAGCCAATTCGAACCCTACTGCGGGTATCTTACTGTTGCACTTTATGATTCTGACCACGATATTGAGCAAGAATTATTAAATTAAAAAACTGAGCCAGATAAGCGCTGTTTAAAATGTCTCCAGAAACGAAAGAATAGAGAATAAAAGAAAAGACGGTTCCGTACAAGCTCGACACCGAAAAAGAAGAATTTAATTGTCATTGTACAAATACTTCTTAATGGTTTCCATTTTGTAGTCTATGACAGACTCGAGGAAGCGGAAATACTTTCCACGTTGATGGCGGCGCTTGTCTGGAACGATCTCGTCTAGGGCGATACGGAGTCTGAAATAAAAATATCACCAAACACGATCTACGCAAAATGGAAAACAGAGTGTTGGGGCACAGTTTACCTGTTGAGGACAGCGGTGATACCTTCGTCCTTTTCCTCATTGAAGAAAGAAAATTTACCTTTTCCCTCAACCATCCTGGAACGACGGATAAGATCCAGAGCCAAAGTCGTAGAAACCGTACTGGTTTTGATGGCCAGCTTGAGCCGTTAAATGGTCGAAGTACGCTGCAACAGGAACGATGACTGATGTTATTTGGTAAAATGAACCTTCAGGAAAGACTGCATTACTTTGAAGCACACCACTTTCTCGTGCCTTTTCGATGGCGTCAGCAGCCTGAACATAATTGTTCACATTACGCTACCTACAAACCAGTAATTCAAGAAGCTTTAATTGTTCTTTTGTGAGCAGAAGTTCGCCCAGTATATTTTGATTCTGTGCGCTCTCAAATAAAACCGTTGACTTGTCCACCTGATGAACACCCGAAAGTTGGAAATCATCTCGCTAGTTGATAGTAGAATAGCAAAAATCCAACTTTCGTGCCTTTGGTATACCTGCGTAAAGTCTTGAGGTTCCACATGGATTTCAACTTCCGTCTCTTCCTTGTCTTCTTCCTGGTAACCGTCCACGTCTTCTTCCTGGTAACCGTCCACGTCCATACCGTCGTCAGTGTCCCCAGTATCTTCGTCGGATTCTTCGTCAATTTCTAAACCGGAATAAAACTATTCATTATGATATCCGTAAACTGCCATAATTTACTGTACGTTCCAATGCGCACCCGGATCCATATACATTCCTCGCAGATTTCATCAAATTTTCCCAGAAAGGTATATCGTTCTGGAAGCCTTCCATATCTTCTTCCACCGTGTCGTCCGGAATATCGGCGCCTTCATCGGCACTTAGAGCGCTAGAGTCTTGCGATTGTTCTTGCCGAAGACTGTCTATGAAACTCGACAGTCCAGCACCAGTACTCAGGCCTTCCACGTACTTCCGTAGCTTACCCCCATTAAAGTCTGTAGTGTGTAATGAATTAAGAGCGGCGGGGTAAAGTGACGAGAGTTGGATTTCCGAAAGGTCCGTCTGATGCAAAACACACTTTTCCAACTTTCGAATCTTTGGATAGCACTACTAGTCCACTGACGTTAGACGGTACGTAATTCGTTTCAGGCTCCTCCCGTATCGGTATAGTTGGGAGCGTGATAACTTCCTCCTGTGACGTTGCAAATGGGAAATTCCGTCAAACAACTGAAACAGTAAACGCACAAAACTCGTACAGTAGATCTTCAAACACCGGAACGGAAATGTCGGAAAAGATAAGCTTTAACCATCTGTCACTTAGTTCGAAAAACATTCCAGACCACTAATGCCGTACATCGAATACGGCGCGACTACCCGTACGTACGTGTTTACCAGCGTCGAACGTCAGGTGGTAGAATTCGGTGAATCAAAGGCAATCACTGCGGCGGCATGGCCATTCATCATGGCTCCAACTCCGCCCCTTGCCGCGCGAGATGGACGCGTCGTCGAAATCCGAGAAAACATGTTGTGACGGACTGGTTGCGCAATCTTACACTTCATATCATTGAAATACTGTCGCGAACTGCAAATGCACTAGGAAAGCTTCTCGTCGTTTTCTTTGTAGCTTTCTTAGCCAAGTTACGACTTTCATCATGTCAACCCAAGGAGTTCGACGTTCGATGCCTTCACTTCATGCATCTCAACATTCCGATAACATTCCAGAAGACGAAGATGCCACAATCAACGCCATTTCAACCGTCCATTGCAGCGCAAAACGTAAGCTCAATCTTTCTAGATACTTGCTACAAACTCTATCTTTACTATATTTGTTTATGGATGGAGAGTTTGCATGTTTAGTTGTCTCTTCTCTTAGACTTTGTATTAGTTCAGAACACTGTCGACCAGAAGTTGCGAGCCATAAACTTTGGCCAAGTTAGAGGTGAGAACTGGGTAAAGATCAGAACACCTGGATGAGAACGAGCTCCGGGTTGGCGACTACATCGTCGCGTACTTTGGCCCCACGGAAAATAGCAAGCCTGGCTACTACTCCACCATAGTCCGCGGTGTCTACGATGATAAGAAGACTTGCGATGATGCACTGAAAGCTCTTCGTGCCTCTAAACAGAAATCAGCTGGCCCAGTGATAGAAACTGAGCGCACTAAACGTCTTCGCGGAGTAGCCCAGTCTCAAACGGACGAAGATCTGGCCGACGGTAATAAGTGATCGTGCTCTTTACTTCCAGAACGCTTTTCGAACTCGATCCTCCATAGGTAGCCTCTCAGCACATTGCGAAAACGACGGTAAGCATGTAGACTGTTAACGTTGGCGTACTAATTAGTTTCGGATTGCCAGTTTCACCACGTGCTTCTCCGGAAAGAAACGTTCAGGAGACTTTTCAACGTACGTAATTTCTCGCTCAAAACTTTTTCGTCATACTACCCACAAACTTTCGGAAGTTAGAAAATCGACCGCTACTGAATACGGCGAAACGCTAAATCCAACTTTCGTGTCTTTGAAATGTCCATGTTAATTTGTTTGATCGCGCGTCTTGTGTTCCAACTATCGAACATTTGAGAATTTGGGCCGTTCGTTTGGTTCTCTCTTGATCACTGAATGCTGAACAGCCGTAGCTTCAAAGTTGCGAAAGTTGGACCCCACGCTGCTCGATCCAGCAAACTAACATGGAGATTTGAAAAACACGAAAGTTGGATTTATCGTTTCAGCTCTTAACTGCAAAATTCGTTGTCCCAACTTTCGAATCTTCTGTTCTCCCGTAGTCAACTTGAACCGGGACAACACTGCAGATTCGGCAGTCGGCTTATCATCAGTAACAGAGAATTCTGGCCGTAATGCGGCTCGAGGTAAACATTGCACAAGCTGGCGAGACGAATGCACCCTAAATACTGCTGCTCTAGGCTCAGCTGCGCATTCTCCACGTATAGATCGGAGCTCAAATACACCAGCGTCAGGTGAGTAAGCCTTTGTCACCCGCCTCCGCCATTTCGATACTGCAAAATTGCCTGACCCATATAGGTAATATTGCATGTTTGCCGGGAAACGTGTCTCAAGCTGGAACACCTACCAAAGAGCAAGACAGTGAGTAGACTCGGAAGCTAGTCGTCTGATAGTCAATATAAACAGTGGATTTGTGTTGCAGTTCAGAAGAAGCTACATAGCATCGTCTCCTCGTTCTACTGAAAGAAGCAGACCCCTGGTTCTCAACAGATCCGATCTGGGTACGACGTCTGGATAAAGAAGACAGTTCTGGCAGATCTGGTCCAACATTACGGTCCCGAAGCAGTGTGTCCAAACAACGGATGGCCAAAGTACGCGTGGAAGTTGGTGCTACACATGCTTGGAGGAGAAGAAAGCGTGTTTGCGACTAAATCCCTGACGAAGAAGATTAGGGCGGACGCAATTTTGAAGGAGCCAGCTATACTCGCGGTCATCGGTAAGTTTACAGTGTCAAAACTGATGAAATGCCGAAAGTCTGAAATATTTTCTGTTCGTGAGTCTAACCATAACCTTGACATCCGTCCTTTTAGGTCACGTCACCGAGATCTTCGCACTTACCGACCCCATCAACAAGGCCTTTTTCAAGCAGAAGATGAACAACAATATGGCATCGGTCAAGAGTCGCTTCGTTTAGCCACAACTTTCTGTTCCCACAATAAATTCAGTTTCTACAGTCGTAGCTCTTCATTCCTTCCATGATCTTGGTTCATCATTAGATCAAACACTTAATCCAGCACTGTTACGCACATGAGAGAAAAAACGAAAATCGCTCATTGAGTCTGACTCCCCACTTGGCAGTATATCAGCTAGGGGTATCAAGTGTGTGGTTGACAGATTCGGTTTCACTAGTTGGAATATTAAATCATGATCGTAGCTGTACTGCACTTCTCTTACAGCCATCCTTTTAATGACTATCAACCGCGTTTCTACCCCTCGGACCCGTGAAGTGTCACTTGGCGTCACTTGGCGTCCTTTGTAACTCGCTTTGCAGTCCGTGTCGCTCCTGCACTCCTTGCCTACCAAACAGAAGAAAGTTCGAAGAACGGATTCGAATCACAGCACAAAAAAAACTGCAATAGCGGTGCACCTGATCTTACCGACTAAAAGATCCTTATGGGAAATTTGCTTGAGCGCTCGACAAGCTTACAACGAAGCTTGTCGAGTAAGCACCTGCTGGCATGGCCAAAGATTCTTGTAAGTTCCTAGTTCGAATAACTGAGATGGATTAACAAGTACTGAACAAGTTCGGTAATGCTCAGTGAGTCAGTGATCGATCTGCGTTCTTTCAATCCTCAGAGTTCCAACACCCCGCGAAGTCAACGCCTATCCGGTGACCGGCGGTTGCGATCTTTTATCGACAAATGACTGTTTCACGTTGCCACCTGCTTTCTGCAAAATCTACTGGGTACAGCGGCGACAACTTGCAAAGGAATTTCTCTTGTTTGGGATGGCGCAGTTTGGGCGCAGGGGGTGGGGCTTCGTCGCAGCACCCTGTGTAGTTTCGACAAAATCAAGCTTCTGGCACGAATAACAGCTTGAGTACACGGGATGGACGGTGCTCACCAGTAGGGTCTCGACACACTGCCAGTTGCACAGTGCGGTGGGACAAGCTGTCGTGACGTAAGACGGAAACAGCTGATGAGTGATGAGGCAATCGTCTCCGACTTATTTTCTTCTGCAGTGGCGCAGTCTCAATTGATTCTTCTTCCATTTTCTCTCCTCACATGGAACAAAATTCTCGCTGATATTCAGGATGCCCGTCACCCGATCCAGAAGTAAGAACAGCTCGGAAGAACTGGTGGAACCCATCTTGACGCCAACCAAAAGTTGGAGCAGATCCAAGTTGGAAAACAGCGTCATTCGCAATGGACCATTGGGTCCTGTCCCTGAAGGTAAGAGCATTCCCTACTCTTAACTCTACAACATCCCTACCTTCTCCATTACGGTCGTAGTTTCAACTCCCAAGACTAATGGGCGTACCAATGGGCATTCGAATGGCGTCGAGAAATCTTCGAAGAAACGAGGCAAGAAAGAAGCTCCATCTCCATCATCATCACAGCCAGTCGTCGTCGAAGACGAGCCAACGCGCGAGGAAGTCCGGCTAGAACCAGCGCCTGAAGATTCCACAACCTACGATGATCCAGAAATACTCAGAAAGTTTCTGGAAGAGGAGGACGTGGAGAAAATGTTTGAGTGTCTGTCACAGATGGAATTTCTGCCGGAATGGTTCATCGCCGGCTGCGTAAACGTTGCGTCCAGGTAAGCATGAATGGCCAGCTGAGCTGTGGTTTAATAAGATTTTGGTGAGCCGTACCACGCACTTTCGTAGCGTGTGCTATTCAGAACTCTGTAGGCCACGGCTTTCTGTAACTGTGAATCCAACATGATGTGGCTCACCACATTGTTAATGTTTTCTATGAATTGGTTGATTGTTTATCGAATGCCTGTTGTCTTCGCAGTTGCCTCCAAAGCGATATACCGTCCACTCCTTCGCAAAATGGACCATCTTTTAACCAAACAAAGACCCCCGAGGCTGCCCGCAACCTTTTGTAAGATATTCGTTGCGGTTTGCGTCCAGTATGAAGGTTTCTTCCAGACTGTATTCTACAGGTCGAATCTGCTTCAACGGGCTTTCAATCACAGAAAGCTTCTTAAAGAACTACGGAAACTTCTGTTTGGCAAAGTTCTAACTTTTTCCCGGTACATCGTAATAGAAGTAGACGACGAGAAGCATTTGAGGATTTCCCCAGAGGTACGTTTGTAAATTATGCAGTGACGGGTTGAATATCTAACAGCGACATCATGATTGTAATGGATGAATATTTTATTCGCATAGTTTTATTGATGGACTCTCCTGTCACGGTTTTTCTGTTTCTGATTTTAGGTTATTGCTTGGATATCCATCCTCATCGAATCGCATTTCGCAGACTGGGTTATGACGGAAGATAGTCAAACGATCCTCTTCAGGCTGAACATACTAATAAACGACGAAGTAATTATTTTCCTTCCCTAAAACTTTCTCAGCGTCAAACTGATTTCGAACCAATTTTCTTCAGATCGCTCATATGACTTTAAGGGAAGAAATCCAAGGACAGCTGAAAGGTCTCATAGACGCTTCGAAGAAGTTCGACGAAACGCTCACAGAGGATTTGAGATACTGGCATTCGGTAATAGAATTTTGAATTTTAAACTGGATACGGTAGCATTCGTTGCAAAATCTGTGCTGACTTCGAAAGCATTGTTGATTTTTCTACGGAGCATTTTCTTTTCGGCCTTCTGTTGTGATACGCGAAGGTTGAGCGTAGAGACGAACTCTTCCGAACGAACGAACAAAGTCGTTATGAGATTTCCCATCGTTTTTTTGCCGAGCTGAGAAACCGGTCTTTGTTGTAAGTTTGTTTATTTCAAAATTCTTATCTGTCAGAAACGAAACAAAAACCCGTCGCCAGATATCTCGAATCCATGTCTTGTAGTCCATCGTTGAGACGTCTGCAGATAATTTCACCCATAGAGTTGTATCACGTGGCGCACGTTGTTGGTGTTGCGGGTTGGAAGCGTGCGCCACTTGCAAACTTGCGATCTTATCGAGTTTCCAAGTGACGCAGGCGCACGTATCCTTTGCGCTTGGCGGAGAGAATGCGCCACTTGGGTAAGTTAAGTGGGCAAATTTTATTATCGTCGTTTCTTTTCATGGACTAGAAAAAACAACGTTACTCGTACAGTAAAAAAATCGAAGAGAAGCTTCTGAGAGGGAATTTACTCTGAAACTGAAGAGAAGCGCGCTTTGCGCCATAAAAGAGTTTGAGGGAAATTCAGCAGCAGATGCGTTTCCTCCAGAAGGCGAACCTCGAAAGTTCTTCCTCCTCGTCATCGAGAACCGACTGCAAGGACGCCTCTCGTTCGCTACTCCACTGCCGGTCTTCCCTCGTCCTCTTCTTCTGCCGGTACTTGTTCCTGGGTTTTCCCTGGTTCTTCGATTCCGTCTGTTGGCGTTTCCGATGCACCATGATTAAATCAGCTTTAATGGAGGGTCGCCTGACATTAGTTATCAGGGCGGAATATGCGTCACTTAGCCTCCTTCGTAAAGTTATGCCGTTGGCTGCCGAGAAGAGTGCCGGTCCCTGGGCTGACACCATCGCCGTCTTGGCTTCCTTCCACTTGTTCCTTCTTGTGCTAGCATCGTTGCCCTGGTTCTGCTGTGGGCGAGAGTGTAAAGCGAAATTAGGGCCATTAATCACGACGTGGCGACCGCCGTGAGTCAGGGAGATGCGCCTGTCAGGGTTGGGGATCATCTCGTCAGGCAGATCCGCCAAGATAAATAAGGTCTCGAAGAGCTCGACAATATTGACGTTGGCTTTAGCGCTGCACTCCACAAAAGCACAACGTTCTTTGAGTCGGGCTAAAGTGGCTTCCACCTCTGTACTTGGGACCACGTGTTGCGAAGGCGGTCTATCCGCTTTATTGCCTAAAAACGGGTTCTTTAAATCCCATGGCCGTGAATACCGTACTCAATCAACGTTAGAGATTTCTCCGGGCATCCGATACCAAAATCTTGGTACAAATACTAACCAAAGATTCGTGATCGCTATTAATGTTATCTGACTTGGTGGCTGATGGCACTTTTTACCACACACAAACGACAGGGCGTCATGTATTATTCGAGGACTTCAACTGCCTGCCTGCTTCGTGTTTGACTGCTCGATTCTGACGGGAAAACACCTAATAGAATAGTTTTGACGGTTGACCGCAGAAAGTGCCAGACGTTTTTCTTTTAGGATTCCTTGTCGTCAAATATAATAAGGCAAGCATCGATGACATATACTTGGTCCTTTCAACAAAGACAGGGACACAGCTGAGTTCGACACCGGATCCTGGACACCGCTTTCGACTGACTAGCGCGAAATGCGAATGGGAAACGGATATGCTTTGTTTCCTGAACGTCTGGGATCAGCCAGCTAGGTCTTTAAAAACCTTATTGACTTGCAGCTGCCTTTTACTGTAGTTCACATTGGTATGGCTGGGCAAAGCCGGAAGGAAGGGAGCAGTCTGTCCTCTTAAGATCTTGTTATATTACCTGCAATAACGATGGGAACACGAATAGCTGACTTAGGGTGCTGCTTTCTCTTAGTATTACTTCCGGCATCAGCAGATCTTATGGATTCCAGGATTTGCTCCCGTAGACGTAGGACTTCCTCGAAGGACTCGCGTGAATCCACGCTGTACACCAGAATGAACGCATCACCTGAAAAATAAACCGCGTTCATCAAATCAAGAATCAGTGCACAGGAAACAACATACTGTAGAAAAACAGCTGTGTCCAGAAGACGGCTTTGGATCATAACCACAATGTTTTCGAACTCGATCGCAACGTATTAAATTTTTTTGAAGAGTTGTTGCCACTTCCAAAATAATCGGCGCAATGTGTTTTCAATGAATAACAAGAAAACCACCTGTGAGAAAGGAAAGGCGCCGCATAGCTGGAAATGGGTGCATCCCGGAAGTATCCAAAACGTCCAGTTGGTAAACATCGTTGTGGATCTTGTAAATCTTCCGGTGGAAATCTTCGATGGTGGGCAAGTAAACGTCAGTGAACTCATTATGGAGGAATCGTCTGACTATATTCGTTTTCCCAACCTTCGCCGACCCTGGGGAATTCAGTCAAAGATACATTACTGACCTTCCGTAGCCTTTATCCCCGTGGGCGTACGGTAACCTTTTCTCCATTCCGGTAAACAAAAGTCATCGGAAAAAAACGTCATCCAGTTTGACCTTTAGATTTACATGGTGACTATCAGTTGCCCGCAAACTTACCAAGAACGATTAGTCGAAAACAGTTGGCAAACGGCGGCTGCGTGCACTGCAGCTCGGTTAAAAGATCAGTCATGGGAGAATGGGATTCGATGATATCCAGACAAAACAAGTTGTTAGTCTTCAATAGGATGTATTCCGATCGAGTGAGATCCTATTGTGAAGCCTGTTAGCCTGACACTAATCTTGACAAGTTCAGGCATTGACATTAACCCGGAAACCCCAGCTATGTCCTATAAGTCCTCATTAAACATCCAGTTAGCTCCTCACTACCCACTGCTGGAGCGGAAGCTGTCTGTGCACGGACAACACGGAAGGAAGAGTAGCTCTATGTGTTCATTCACGATACATATTTGATAGCATGTCTTTACGCCAAGTACTGGGCGTAAAGCCATGCTAGGCTGTACCATGGTGGTGCCACGGGTGGAAGTCATTCCACATCTTCAGGAGCTCGTAGTTATCGGGTTAACGCGTGCAACCTTTATCACAAAGACGAAACTGCCAACGAGTTGTTTTCAGAATAATTAATGTGGAACCAGGAAGTGGATATTGTGGAGATACTATCTTGCCCGAAATTGGAAGACAAAAGGTTGGAACACTGCCCTGTAATATAATCGATGATTTTTCAATGCGAAAATTATCACAGGACATCTCACAAATCACAATACTCTCGCAAGCCGTTAGATGCTTCCACAAGCATAGAAGCCCGAACATTAACAAATACAGGTAGGTCAACAAGACCTTGACATTGATTTTTTTTTCGAAGTAGCCGGAGTGAGTTCTCCTGTAAATGACGGACCGCGAACTGCCAGGAATCAGAACTTCCGTGTCTACTCTCTGCCACCTCCATATCCTGCGCCATTAAGAACTGTCCGTTCACGCGAGCTCGTGCGTTGACTTGCATGCCGGACTACTCCCTCCAACCAGATTTCCACATGCGCGAGCAAAAGCAAAACCGTTTGGGTTCACAAATCTACAGGATGTGTAAGGTGCGCATTACTGGTCTGCTCCCCGTAACCCAAGTTTTCGCTGCTGTTGACGTAGCGATGCGGGCCCGCAGTCTGTGCAGTTCCAGACACAGAAAAAGGACAGAAAGATAAGAACTGCAAGGATGACGCTGAACAGATCCGAGTTCCCGAAACTGTGTAAAGTTACTAAATAGGAACTGAAATAAACCCTTAGATTCGGGACTGTTGCAGCGTTTTCGGTAAGATTCGTAAGGGGATATTACAGTTACAAGATCGAGAATATATGATACCTTGTCATACTTATGATGATACATATGATACTCAACCGAGCAGCTTATATCCTACGCTCATCAGTGGAACACTTTTGCATTTTCCGCAGTTTGGTTCTCTGACGTCCAAACATCTTGCGCACCTTGTGAAAGCCGGTTTCAGTGCAAAAGAGCGTCATTACGCTCCAAGCCATATGAGTGTGCTTCCGCTCAGTACGGTTTCACGCCACAATTTTCGCAACGCGGATATTAACGCATCAGCTTACATTAGTCACTGACAAATTAAAATTTCGCATGAAATCAGAGAACATGGTGAAGTATATATCGTGCGCTGACGAAGCACGCTGAGGCGCGTGTTGGTGTGTGGTGTAAATTCATTCTTGTGGCGGATCGTTGTAGAAGAATGGTACACTGGTTCGTTTTGATTCTTCGCTTTTCCATGCTGGAGTCACAGCATCCCGTCAAACGAAGTCGGACACCTGATGAGCCGCACAAGTGCGTCTGTCTGTTTTCAGCAGATTTTTTTTCGGGTTGGGTATGGATAGTTCGTGACGCAGTTTGGGAGTTTTGGACCTACGTATACTGCATTTGTTGCTACGCTTCGTACTTACAGCACCAAAAACGAGCATTTTCCTGTCCCAACACCACGTCGCTTTTTGACGGGGCGTTCCACAGCGCGGTAAAAAACACTCGGTCGTAAATGTACTGTGTGGGTTATTTTTCTGTATTATCCTAATCTCAATGCTAAAATTTACCATTCCACCTTAGCCCCCATTTTCCCGATCCGCCATGTCCGAAGGATCCAAGAAGACAAACAGAAAAGATTCGGGCATTACTCCAGCCATTGATAACATCCGTGCATCTGCTAGTCCACTTGCGCCGATCCCGTTATCTCCATCGGCCAGCACAAGTTCGCAAGGGTTTGTTAACGCTGGATCAGTTCGTGCAACATTGCCCAATATTGATGCAATCGTCGAGCAACCTCCACGCCGACGCTCATCCATCTTGGCTAGTGGGACTGCCGGAAATGACATGCCGCGGATAGGGAAGGTCCTGGACACGAAGGACCCACACGAGCGCGAGAATCGCTTCATTGCAAAGTGTCGGGGCTGTTGTGCAGTATACGACATGGGAGATCCGACCAGGGATATTGCTCAGAAGGAAACTAAACGCATCACATTACAAGAGCTTTGTGATGTGTTGAGATCGGTTCGAGGAATATTGACCGAGCCCATTTATCCTGAAGTGATCAACCTGGTGGCGGTAAATGCGTTCAGGGCATTGCCGCCGATAAACCCCAATATCATACCTGAGTTTGATCCGGTGGCTGAAGCGGAGGAACCGACAATGGAAGTTGCTTGGCCGCATCTGCAACTTGTGTATAATGTCTTTCTGGGCATGCTCGAATCTCCTGATTTCAACGTAAGTCTAAAAAAGGAATTTTGAAGCTCTCGGTATAGGTAGATAATATAGTTAGATCTCGATATTTATTTCAGTGTACGTACTAGTTTCTCATACACGCACGACAAGAAATTATGGGCCAGTAAAAGTTATGGACCAGGCCTTTTCGCTACTACGGTACGGAAGCATGTACGTACGCGACTGATTCACACTAATGCATTTTCCCACACTCTTCTGCCGTTGAATTTTCATTTCGCCGTCTTTTCCGCCTGCCTCATAATTTTTGCTGGCTACAATTTCTCGTCGTGCGTGTACCTCTTGTTCACATTTTCCTTTGATTTATTTCAGAACTCGAACATACGCATCCGATATTTTGCCACCTCTAACTTGAATACGTTACTGTAGTTTTAAGTGAACTTGAACTAGGAGCAACACTTCTGTCTAACTGAGGTACAGTTGGCTTATCGTAGGCACAACTGGCCGTCAAGTTTATCGACCATACCTTCGTACTCCAACTCCTGCAACTCTTCGACAGTGAAGATCCTCGTGAACGTGACCTTCTCAAAGCCATCGTACATCGAATGTACGGCAAGTTCCTAATGCTCCGCACCTACATTCGCAAGCAGTTCAACAACATCTTCTACCGGGTAATCTACGAAGTAGGTCGGCATCACGGTCTCGCTGAAATTCTCGAGATCCTCGGCAGTATCATCAACGGCTTCGCAGTGCCTCTTCGCGAAGAGCATCGGCTGTTCCTCTTCAAGATCCTCATACCATTGCACAAAGTAGCGGGTCTTGTACAGTTTCATCCACAGCTCGCATACTGCACTGTACAGTACCTTGAGAAAGACCCTTCTTTGTCGGCCGATCTCATTACACATTTCCTAAGGCTATGGCCAAAGACGGACGGGGCGAAGGAAGTGATGTTTTTGAACGAGCTGGAAGAACTTCTGGATGTGATGGAGCCTGAACAGTTTCCCAAGATTATGGTACCGGTGTTCAAACAGTTGGCTCTGAGTGCCGCTAGCCCACATTTTCAGATTGCGGAAAGATCCCTGTTTTTTTTCGGCAATGACTATATACTCGGACTACTGAGGAATCATTCTGCAGTTCTGTTCCCGATACTCTACCCGACTTTGTACAAAATCAGTACGGGGCATTGGAACAAGTCGATACACAGCCTAGCTTACTACACTCTTAAAGTCATGATGGATATGGATCAGAGGAGTTTTGACCTGTGCATCGTCAACCATTCGTAAGAAAGTACAATTTCACAACAGGGTGTTTTAAAACTGAGATCAGTTTATTGCAGGGCGAAACTGACCGAGGAAAAGGAGATGGCTGAGAGGAGGCGCCATTTCGAGTTGATGCAAAAAATTCACAAAGCTGCCCAGAGATCTCCCCTATACAAACAGATTGCACCAAACCTGCAAATACGTCAGCCGGACTTCGACGACTACACCGACAGGCGGAGTGTGTCGATGAAGTACGAAAATTGGAGAGTGACAACGGATGAGCTTCGGACGAGGGAGTCACAGACGGCGACACTCAGACCAAACTCCGACAGGAACGACGTGAGGAAAAGATCACTGAGCACTCACCCATCATCGGTTCAACAAGAAAACCCAACCCAAGCCGACGGAGCGAATCAAAAGAGCCTAACCGGAAGCAAGTCGATCAATGTTCCCGGTGCAAGCTCCCGAAACAATACAACATCGCTAGTTCAACAAGCTTTACAGCACGCTGCTCAAAATAAGGGACTACTCACTCCTGCTGTTTCTGCTATACCGTCTCAGGGTTCTGTTAAAACTACTATCTCAGTGCCAAGGAAAAACTCGGGCCCAGAAAAATCGAAGAAATGAAAGTTCGGTTCTCGAATGGTAGTTTATAACAGAGCTGTAAAAAAGTTGAAGTAAACGACATAGCCTGCAAAGACACATGGTTAAAAAGGGAATATTTGTGGGTGAGCGCGGAAGCGGGATGAACGCTCTATTAATAATAGACGATACGTCTGTTGAGCAGGTGAGCAGTTGAATACCAGAGACATCCGATAGGCCAAACAGCTCTCAGACTAATCTGTGAATGTACGATAATCGTCGCCGTTGTTAGAATAATATCCAAGGAGCCCTGAACGGCATGCCCTTCAGGGTATGCTCGAGCGCCTAACAGCACGATCCTGTTCTCAGGAAGATTCCCTAATTTTTCTTACTTTTTTGAACTTTTCAGGTATTTTTCTGGTTTTTGCTGAGTCATCAGTCATGACTTCGGACGTAATCAACCACATTTTAATCAGTCATAAACTTTTCTGAATTGGTTAGAACGGAATTGATTACCCTGTCGATCACACCACTGGTACTGTACGATCAACAGGGTAGCAGGTAGACCATGGCCATGGGTCTTGCTATTGTTACTAGGTTCACTACCGATGGTTGACCATTGGCCTTGCTGGACTGACCGCTAGTGGTTGACCACTGGGTTTGCTAGGTTGACCGTTGGCTACTGGTGGTTGACCATTTTTCCTGCTTGATTGACCATTGGTCTTGCTGGGTCAGCCAGCAGTCATCAGTAGTTGACCGCTAGTCTACTAGGTTAAGTAGCTCACTACTGTTCTGCCGGCTGCTGGCCTTGTCCTCGTGGTGAATGTGCTATAACGTGTCGTCATGTGTTATAGGCTACGTGGCTCCATCGCGTACGTACAACTGATAACTGTGTGACGTAACGCTGTGGCATCAGATGTGAATAAGTCTCTCTTCTTTGATCTCTCGGCCGTTATGCCTGTCCCGACAGTCAAACCGTCCCGGCAAAACGTTAGAAGAGCGTTCCTTCTATGATCTGAGCTAGATCCCCCCGACCATCCTCGAATTAACTACAGGACTCGGAAATGAAAGTCCATTGTCTGCTCCAGTGTGCCGCAGTGACGTACAGCTCTTTGATTGCGATTGTTGATTGAAGACATTACAAACAAGCTGTTCAGCTGATCAACAGCATCACGAACAGCGTGCCAACATTAGCTGAAGATGACCGATAGCACACCATCCAGTCCGAATCTGACGGAGCAGCTGATCGACTGAGTTGCAATCTGTTCAATCAAACTCCCAATCAAAGAGCTTACGTCACTGTTGTAGTTTAGGTTTGTCACTTCCGATTCCTGTAGTTTATTCCAGGATTGTCGGGGGATTTAGCTCCTTAGCTCATGTCAAAGAAGAAACTCTCTTCTATCGTTTTGCCGGGACGGTTTGACTGTCGGGACGTCGGGGCAGGCATAATCCCCTCGTAAGCGCCACCAGGCAGGCCTGTGGGTGGCGCTCGCGCAACAGTTAGGGATATGGTGGTAAATCGGAAAATGTCTACGGCCGTGCGCGACAGGACGAATAATTAAACGACCGAAGTAGTCTCGAACAAGATGTTCATAGGGGTGCTCCCGTGGATAGTCGTTTTTGGAATGGTGGTCATATGTTCCGTCATCGTACGAAGTCCCTTCGCCAAACGGCAAGGTTTCGTGGATGGTGTACGAAACATGTCCAGGATACGAAAGTGGATCTTTCGGATAGAGATAGCCCGCTTCACCCAATGGGACGCTGGGAATGGGTCCAAAAGCTATTGGACTTTTGCTGGGTTTGGATATCCGACCAGTGGTCGAGGTTGCGGGCTGGCTGATGGAGGAGGCCGAGGATGTACCGAAGTGCGGCAGAAAAACGGCACGACGCAAATCACGGTTATCCGTTTCATGTTGAGTGATGCCTCGTAGTCATGCGGTCTCATGCACCAAAAAGTAAATGGAAATAAAATCTAAAAATGTCTACATAAAATCGCTTATGAGTTTGGTCGTACTGCAGACCGACGACGGACACGACAAACGAGCGCGCAGAAGGGTGATCAGAAACAGAAATACTGTCGGGCTCAATTACGGTCGGCAGCCGGGCAGTCTCGATCAACACCGTCCGTCGGCCCTCTCCGTCTAAAATCTAATACTGAAGTAGACGCGGTATTTTGTTCTTCATTAAATCCATCAGGCGGTGTAGAACAAAGGATCAAATTAATCTACGGTGTTCGCTGTGTATTAAAGTATGCGTGCTCGTACACCGCGTGAGTGCCTTGATGGGAAAGAGCCCATGCACAACTTGGACGTCGCCAGCGTGGCGTAACCGCCAACCAGCAAGTTGGTCAAAGCTCCCACTTCACATCCATAAGTGATCCGTAAGCCCTATAAACTCCACCGTTTTCTTCAGTAACTGTTTTCGAGAACATTGTGCATGGTTTGGTTGGGGATAAAGTCTTCCGAACTCCAGCAATGACAGAAAGCAAATGATGTAAGTAAATCTCAACCTTTTAGAATTTACTTACAGCACAGATTTTTCCTAGTTCTCGAGACTGTCTCGTCCTTTTTCTGAGCAGTCTAATCGAAAGCTTGGAAATATAGGCTAGCCAAATGTTCTTTCACTTGAGTGGGGCAGCTGGTGCGGACGTGCATACAATTGGATATCTCCATACGGTCTGACCAAATAGTTTAGGAGACCATATTGAAGCTTTTGCAACCCAACAAAAACTTAAACTAGACATGAACCCACATTAACCAGACACCAGGGAACACGGAACTGAAGTCGGAATCAGATTCTGACCACTGGTCAGAAAGTTACAAGGCAGAAGCTGAAAGTGTCGAAAACCTGGGTGGTACACGTGTAACGGTATACACTTTGCGCAGCCGATTTCAATCAAGTAACCAAAAGGTAACAGTCTTCAGAAAGCACACGCCGGAAGTGGTCGTCTTCAGCCGGGGCGTGGTGCCGACACTAAAAGTTGGCCTTCAACACCCCTGGAATATTTGCACTATAATTCGATTTCTCAGCCACTCGTTCTAATCTCGTTACCGCAGCAAAGTGCAGCAAAATGAACCTGCGGTACAGCTCGATAGTTCAAATAACTTGAAGTCGTAAAAAGCTCATTCCGAGCGAAAACATTTTAAAATTTGGACGCATTCTCGTGTGGACATGCCCAATTTGCCGTTTTCCGAACTGAAGCTCATTGGTATAAGCAACAGAAGCAAAGTTGCGGTAAGTTAAGCGACAAGGCAATTTACTGTACTGTACGGACCGACGAACGTACCAAGTAGGTCACTTGCCATCGAATAGGTGACGACAGGCGCCAATTAGGTGCAATACCCATATCATACCTCATAATATCGCCTTAAGGTCCTAACTGACCTTACTGTAGCTACCACTCGGAAGGATGGATGGGTCTAATTACGAGCATTAGTTCCTTGCTCGATTGTTGGTACAGGAGATAGTCATCGGATCAGCGATCAGTGAACCATATCCTTATATATTCAACCCAACTAACGCTTCTCACCACTGAGTTTAGGTAAGATTTTGTTGTTTCGTGGTGTTTGCTTTACTGCTACCATGGGTGTTTGTAAATTTGCGGTGACTGGCTTCTTGGCGGGCGTACTCTGTCTAGTCAGCGTTTCCGCTCTGTTGGATTCCCGCTCCGGACCGAGCTCCGACTACCATGACACATCCCACTCCCAAGGATACGAACTGGAGATCGATCCGATCTGGCGCGATACATCCAAGCTCAGCACGACGCCGCCCGGAGCAACAATGGGTACAAAGCCGCATCCCGCTGATGGGGCATACGCACCGACCAACAACTCCTACACTTCGACCACCGGTCGTCCGTTTGACTTCTTCACCGGCATCTCCTACCGTCAGCTGGACACTGCCCGCAAGACACTCGCCAGCATCTTCCGCCTTGCTGCGCGCAGCGCCAAAGTTAGCGAGAGCATCGGTCGGGAAGTCTTTGCCAAAGTCGACAGCTACATGTAAGTTTAAACGATCTATGATAGAAAGACCGTTAAATTCGTGTTTGAGTGTGTCTTATTAGCCTACTCTTGTAGCCTCACCCTGTGGTTCCCGGACGATGCAGCTAAACTCGGATATCCCAGTTTCACCCCTGCTGGTACTGGCGGCGACTCAGTAAGTCCATCACAGCGCAGTCTTTTACCCGTGATGTCACACGGTCGCCTGATTTTACATAAGCAACAGGGAGAACGTGATACTGAGGCGCGGAACTGGCTAACTTAAGGCTGAACAGGACATGAGACCGGGCAAAAGTCGAGGACTACCGTAGTATCTTGAAACTGTTTTCGTATTTCAGGGCGGACCACTTCCGAGTTACGAGGAGGAGGCAGTGGAGTGGACACCCCAAAAATTGACATCGGAGTGGACACAGCCATAACCCAGTAACCGATGGGTCGATTTGCTTTGCTTATTGCTCAAACGACAGATAAAACCTTAACAACTTGTTTGCTACCACACAAAAGCTGAGAGAGTTTCCAGAACGTCAGATTTTTCGTTCGCGAGCAGGAAGACTCGAACCAATGTTAAAGAGCCTACGACAGAAAGTCACAAAGGGCCGCCAGGGGCGCGCATGTCTTCGCTTGCTGTCATGATGACTACGTCACCGGGCATTTTCATGCTCTCTAATGCCGTCTGAATGAAAGAAATCGTCTTGATGACGTACTTCCGACAGAATTTTCATTTCGCACGGTATGGTGATGGACTACTGTGCCAAATATCATAAAGGATTCCTGTAAGTTGTAACTCATCTTCCTGATCTTTATGATGGCTTCTTCCAAACTCAAGACTGCTGCCGAGGTCAGCAGAGAACTAATGGATTCTGCTCTCTACGCGGTAAAGAAATCTGGAGTAAGCAAGAAGCTTGCGGCGAAGCTCTTTGGAGTGTCTCGAACGACGCTCGGCAGACGTCTCCAGAATCCGCGTCCAGAACGACATGGTGGCCGAACAAAGTTTCCAGCTCAGGTGGAAGACGAGCTCGTGGATCTGCTCACTTCTTGCTGTATCATGGGGATTCCCCTTAATCGCTATCACTGCTACCAGCTGTTTTCCCAGGTTGGCATTGAACTANGTAAGGGAAACGTTCCAACAAAATCAGCCG